>ML802737.1:221900-242765 GCA_009831015.1 Picea engelmannii | reverse complement strand
CCGCAGAGGGGGTACCCCCCCTCTGCACTCCCCCGCGTGGAAGAGTGTACATACTTTTGGGGTGTAAATACTTCATGGGGTATAAACACGACTGAAAGCAAGGACCTCTGAATTAGGAAGATAATCAGGCTCCACAACCAACATTATCTTGGATCATTGTCTTTCCTTGACATACCCATTGCGTGCATGACCCCGATCAATAGTTTATAAGAATTATCAAAGTCTCCTCTTCCTTACGGTCACTCACCCTCTAGGCCCAAGATCAGGCATCCCCTTATCTGCTATACAATCCCTTGGGTGATCCATCTTGCCTTGCCAAGGCTTTCTCGCATAGAAAGAGTTATAAATACTTCATTTAGCCTTACAGTTGAGGCGTCCCTTAGACTTTCTCTACCGAGGCATCCCTCCGGCATGAGTTACCACAACACAACATATTCTAGGGTGATCATGGCTTACCACAGGGTTTGCATGTCTCAAAAATAGTCTTTTTCATGCTTTCTAGCTTGACAACCTTCACCTGTCCTCCCTAGACAGATATATATATATATTTTTTATCTCACCTGTATCACAGGTATACAAATATTATGAGATATTATCATCAATTTTACATTCAAAATTTTCTTGCAAATTTTTCACTCACAGATTTCCAAATTCCACATTTATTTTCAGATATGTTCCGCAAAGGAAACAGATTCACAAGTATGGGACTTTCCTTCCCATATTAGTTTATCTCAACATGCAATTGTTCTTTCTTATGGGATTACAACACTACCATATCCATGAACCTTTTCTTCCTGCAATTTCAACATTCCTCAGCCAAACAAATTGTTTGTTTTCATGCACAATATATTTTCAAAAGTATGCATACTAACAATCCAAGTCATTTTCATCTATTCAAGGGTACAAAGCAAAAGGAAATATCATTATTTGCGTATGCATCCTTTCAACATACCAAATTTTCCAAATGCAACTCAAATATTAGTTGATTTTAATCAATGTGCCAATATTCATGGCTACATCCATACCCAATGTACCCTTACATTGGGTTCAAGTTTGTCATACTTATGACAAGAACCTTGCCATGGTGTGTTGGAGCTCAACCAACCTCTTCACCATAGGTTTAATCATTCACATTCACTCTTACAACATGACTATGCTACCTGCTACAAGATGATCACGATTCCAAATCAGCACATATGCAACTAAAAAGTTTATCTTGAATGCACCCAAGCGTTCTTCCTTCATTAGTAACCAGGGTGCCAACACTCATGGCCACCCAAATTTTCCTTTATTTAAGAACTACAGAATTTAGGTGAAGTAGTAGAAGGTCTTCCTTCCTCAATGGAAAATCCATTGTCTTCCTTCTTATGCAAACATGTATTTCCTCAATGCATTCCATGCAATGTGCTAACTATGAGCACCTTTATTCCAAATCTCCCTAGATTGGGCAATGTACCCATGGTACTCCTTACTCATGCATTTTCTTGCAAGGATTACAACTCATCCTTGACTTGCATAGACTTCCTCTCTCTATTATTCAAATTCTTCTTTCTTGAATCTTACCCTGATTTTGTGACAAGGGCATACAATAGTCGCTCAAAATTATTCACATATCAGTAAGATAATGGAATCTTTTCAGAAGGGATTCTTACCAAATCCTTTCATACCTTATGCCACACATGCATGGAAATTTTTATACCTGTTCTGGATGCTAGCACCCTTTTTTTTACTTCTGATTTTTACCTCATCAATAGTGCTTCATGGGGCTCCCAAAGTCCCCTCAACAATCTTTCAACAACATCCTTCTCACATTCATCCTCTGCTTTGAGGTTTTCTACCATTGGTAATTGTCTTTCCCAACAGTTTCAATTTATTTCTACACATGACATATGACACAATTATATTAGTCATCATGTAAAATAAAAATGCATGTATAATAGCATTCCAATCAATAAAACTGTTTCAGATATGTCCTAGCATATCTTTATGCACTTCATCACATTATCCTTAATGTTTTCATGAGTGAAACACAAACAATTCTCAATTGTTTCTACAATCATACAACCATCATCACTATGATGTCAAAAAGTTTACTTTTGTTAGTAAATCAATCTCTCGTACCAGAGAAATACAATAAACAACAAGGAAGGGGTAAAGGAACTCTTTCCTCGTCCAACTCCTTATACACAGCCCTGGACTTTCAGTCCAACTGAGTTATTTTTTGGGGCCTAACTGCCTTTATTTAACACAGTTTGACCAAGCCTCTTCATTTAAATATGCTTATTTATTCATTCTCCCTTTTCCAGCTGATCTAAAAACGATCCAGAGAAGTCTAAGGATAACTCAAAATTCGTAGAAGCACCTCTAGAAGGTCAGAATAGCCTCAACATAAAAAGAAAAGGAAAAAAATCAAAGTCCTCAAAACTCAGTGAAATTGGCATCATCGTGAAGAGCACATCACAAGATTTCCAACGTTGTAAACAACTCATCAAACAAAATTATGGATCAAAAGATATTTGTGGTCAACGTTTTGGTCAACCTAGCCCAGTCAACAAGGATGAGTCAACATCCGTACTTCTCACGTCAGCATCAGTATGGATGATGTCAGCATCCGTACAGGGTATGTGGCACATGCAGAGGGTGACATGTGACATCATGATGATGTGGAAGCACCGGATGCTGCCACTTGTCACTCATTTTTGTCGTTTTTCGATCAGTCCATAGACCAATGGAAAAGTTCCACGTGGAAATCCATATAGCCACATGGAAATCCATATAGCCACTCGATAGGTGATGTGGCACGCTAATGCGACAGGGATGACATGGCATGACCTTGTAGTGTGGTGATGTGGGCTAATGAAAGGTCGCCACATGGAAACGGGAAAATGCATAGTGAGGTCCAACAACCAAAATTTTCAAAAAAGATAAGATTGGTTGGCGCCAACCCCCAATCTACCATACTTAAATAGTTATCCCACCATATCTTTCTGGTTGAAACCACTTACCACCAAATCTAACGCCATCGCCAGAGTTAGCAAGGATCCCATGATTTATATGTTGGCAATATATATATATATATATATATATATATATATATATATATATAACAAACATTGTATTAAAAGGGGAGGCCCATGGGTTTGACCCCGAGACCTCCCCAAAAAACACTCTTTAAATTGCCTTCGCCAAGCATTGGACCGAACGGTCCCGTTGGTTAATCCACACACCTTTTTTATTTAATTTTTTATTTCTTCCAGTGCATGGGGGGAAGGACCAACGTGCGCGATGGTATGATCATGCATATATTTCGAGACAGATTCTGTTAATTTATTGCAGGTTGTAGACAGGAATCTGAGACAAATTTCTCTTGGGAAAATTCCAAACTCATATTGAGGCATGGAGACAATAGTTTTTGGGTAATTCGATGCCATGAATTCAATGGTGCTGTTTGTTTTCTGATCTAAGCAAATATTCTATAGATTAACTCCAGAATGAGGTATACTTATGCATTTTTCCAAATTCTTTTGTTGAGTTAATAAAAAGGCCTACCCATTTGAGAGCATGACCCGAAGATGTAGTCCACTAGGGATGAAATCCATTATCAAGTTTTTGTGTCTCTTTATCATTGATATTTCCTTATTTATGGTGCATTTCAATTTATACTTATTTAATACAATTCTTTAATAAGTCACATCGATGATTTAATCCTGAAAAGCTAGATAATTGGATCCAACAGGTTGAAGTATATTACCATGTTCAACATATTTATGAAGAGGAAGTTAAAGTGCAATTGGACTCTCTTCGGTTGGAAGGAACTGCTCTCGTACGGTGGGAGAGAAAACTCCAGGATAAAAGTAAGTATGGTAATCTTCTTTCCTCATGGTCAGAATTTAAATCAGCAATAAGGAAGCCATTTTACCCATTGGGTTATTTACATAAAGCAATGATGGGATGGAAAACTTTAAGACAAAGTAAAGGTCAAATTGTACAAAGTTTCATGGAAGAATTTAGGAAGAAAGTGCTTGCATTAAACATTTCTTTAGATTCTTATGAAACTTTAATGAAGTATATTGGCACACTTCACATTTATATTCATCATAATTTACTATTGTTTAACCCCACCAGTCTTGACGAAGTTTGTGTACAAGACACTCACCTTGAGAACAGGGGAAAGCATGTTCAAGAAGATCCCACAAAGTAACCTTCCAAATTCCCACATAATCAATTTAAAGGAAAGTTTCAAAGGAAGGAAAAAAATATTGCCACTGTAAAGAGGGAAGAAGGAAATACATCTTGCACTCATTGCAAGAAGAATGGTCATGATGATGAAAACTGTTGGAAATTACATCCAGAGAAAAGACCAAAACAGTTCGGTGGAAAGGGGAAGACAAAGACCGTTGCTACAGTGCAATAAGATCTTGGTTCTGATTCAGGAGATGAGGAAAATATCACAGTGGTTGGGGTACAAGGTAAATATTCCCTTTATGCTAGTTCAAATCACAATAATGAATATCATGATGATGAAAGAAAGAGGAATGGATTATTTCATATAAGAGTTGTATCTAAGCACATTAATATAGATACATTGTTTGATCCAGGTTCCCAAGTAAACTTGATATCTGAAGCACTTGTCAAAAAGATGGGTCTTGAAACTAAACCACATCCAAAGCCTTATCCTCTTGGTTGGGTATGTGATAAAGAAAAAATTAATGTCACCAAACAGTGTAGGGTCAGATTTGTTATTGCTTCAAAGTTGATTGATGAAGTGGATTTGGATGTTGTATCACTTGATATATGTGGCATAGTGCTAGGGAGTCCTTATATTTATGATAGAAAAAAAATCTTATTTCATCATGAGAATAAATATCACCTTACTAAAGGGGGAGTGGAATATATTGTTAGAGCCCACAACATGAAGGTAAACACACCACTTATTAGTGCAAGACAAATGAAGAGACTCATAAACACTAATAAGAGATATGTATTCATGGTTGTAAGGGAAAATCATGTCGGAACATATGACACCTTTCAAGGATGTGATCCTTCTCATAAAAAAAATTAATTTATATTGTTTCTAAGTATGATGACATATTTCAGGAACCAGTCAGATTACCTCCTAAGAGGGAAATCCAACATGAAAGAAATCTTCAACAAGATTCTCCTCTTCCTAATGTGAGCATGTACAAGATGTCAGTTGTAGAGATGACATAAATCAAAAAGTAGGTACAAGGCTTATTGGATCAAGGGGTCATCAGACCCAATTCATCTCTTTGTGGTTCTCTGATCATGATGGTGACAAAAAAGGATGACACATGGCAATTGTGTGTCGATTACCGAGCCTTAAATAAAATCACAGTGAAAAATCAATACCCCCTTCCTCATATAGATGATTTACTTGATCAATTAAAGAATGTTGTTTATTTCACTAAGTTGGATTTGTGCAGTGGATACCATGAGATCAAGGTTGTAGAACATGATGCATGGAAAACTGCCTTTAAAACCAAACAAGGATTGTTTGAGTGGTTAGTTATGCCATTTGGGCTTTGTAATGCTCTGACAACCTTCGTGCGCGTGATGAATGATGTATTCAGACCATTTCTAGCTGATTTTGTAATTGTATATTTAGACGACATTCTTATATTTAGTAGGACTTGGGATGAACATGTAAGGCATGTAAAGAAAGCATTGGATACTTTGCAAAGGGAAAATTTGTATGTAAAATTTTCCAAATGTGAATTTGGCAAGACTACCCTAGTGTACTTAGGTCATGTTGTAGGAGGAGGAAAATTGAAAATTGATCCTTCCAAGGTTGATGTAATTGTAAATTGGCCTGAGCCCACAACTGTAACCGAAACATGGAGCTTCTTGGGTGCAATTCAGTATTGGAGGGGATTCATAACAAGTTTCTCTTTCATCATAGCTCCTTTGCATGGCTTAACTAGTGCGACGAACACTTTTCAGTGGGGAGGAAAGAAACAAAAATCCTTCGACACTTTGAAGGAAAAGATAAGTACCACACCTGTATTATCACTGTCGAATCTTCAATAGCCTTTCAAGATTGAGACAGATGCCAGTGGATATTCCATGGGTGTGTTATTGATGCAATATCGTAAGCCTATCTGTTACCACTCTAAAAATTTTAACCAATATGTTGTTAACTATCCTACATATGATAAAGAGTTATATGAATTAGTTCAAAGTGTAAATAAATGGAGGCACTACTTGTTAGGGAAGGAAACAATCATACATATAGATCATCAACCCTTATAGTATCTCCAAGCACAAACCAAGCTACAACAATCTCGACATTACAGGTGGATGGGTTTTCTTCAACAATTTCATTTGTTAATCAAATACAAAAAGGGTACAAGTAACAAGCTAATATGATTTCTAGACCTCCTATTGATGCTTCTATTATTTTGAAGAATGCTTCTTTATCCCATGATATTTATGTGGAACAATATGTTGTTCATGAAGATTTTAAAGAGGTATTTGAAAAGCTAACCCATGGTGCATAAGTAGAGAACTATTGGCTGTAGGGAAAACTACTCTACCATCTTGTAAAGCTATGTATTCCTACAAGTGAACGAGTCCATGTAATATGAGAAGCTCACACTTCTCTTGTGTCTGGGCATTTTGGGGTAGGAAAAACTATGGCTCATCTACAAAGGTTTTGTTACTGGCCTCAGATGAAAGTAATTGTAACTAAATATGTAAAGGGGTGTGTGATGTGTTCTACTTGTAATCCCACTAATAGAAAATTGGGGCTATACTCACCACTTCCTATTCCATCCCATCCATGGGAGAGTATCTCCATGAATTTTGTAGGGGGTTTACCAATGTCAAAAAGGGGTCATGAATATTTTTATGTAGTAGTGGATAGGTTTAGAAAGATGTGTACCTTGATGCCATGTAAAAAGAAGATCACTACTGAGTAGACTGTTAATCTCTTCTTTTAGTATGTTTGGGTTCACTTTGGATTACCCACATCCATCATCTCGGATCGAGATACTCGATTCCTTGGAGATTTTTGGAAAAACTTGTGGAGAATGATGGACACCAAGTTGAAGAGGAGCACTGCTTTCAATCTATAGACCGATGAACATACAGAGGTTGTTAACCGAACAATGGTACTTTTTCTTCGAGGCTATTGAAGCAAGCATCCCAAGTTGTGGGATGAAAATATACCGTATGTAAAACATGCTTACAATCGAGCCTTACATTCCTCCACTCAATGTTCTCCATTAGAGACATGTTTTGGGTATTTTCCTAAGGTTCCTTTGGACTTGATGTATGGGAAATATGTCGATTCCAATGAAGAAAGAAATGAAGACAAGGCCCACAAGTTCATTCAAAGGATCCAACAAGTACACAAAGAAGTCAAGGAACAATTGGAGAAGAGTCAAACACAGTATAAAGCTCGACATGACAAACACAGGGTTGATCATCAGTTCCAGGTTGGAGACCAGGTATGGCTTCACATCAACAAGGAGCGGTTGAAGGGTGAAGGAAATAAACTCAAGCCTATCTGATATGGACCCTTCACTATTTTGGAGAAAAACAACACCAATTCTTTTCGTTTAGATCTTCCACCTTATATGCAGATCTACTCAGTTGTAAATGTGGAAAAATTGAAACTTTTTTAGCCTCCCATGATCATGGATTAGGGTGAGGAAGTTTCGATACCTTCAGTTGATGAGTTTTCTCCTGATTACTTGCATGAGTTGAAGGAATATATCATCCTAGATAGAAGGACAAGGACTTCACACAGGGGTGATGTTGATTATCTTCAAGTGGGATTAAAGGGCACACATCCAAGCAAAACAAAGTGGATTGAGAAGGACAAGGTGAGGGAATATTCCCTCACTTATCTGTTGATTGATGAAAGATTTTGGTGGTCCAAAAAGATCTCAGTGGGAAGGCGTGATCCAAAAAGGATCCAAAGAAGTCTAAGTATAACTCAGAATTTGTAGAAGCACCTCAGGAAGCTTAGAATGGCCTTAGCAGATAGAGAAAAGAAAAAAATTCAAAGTCCTTAAAATTTAGTGAAATTGGCATCGTCATGAAGAGCGTGTCGCAAGATTTCCAATGGTGTAAACGACACATCAAACGGAGTTACAGATCCAAATATATTCACGGTCAAAGTTTTGGTTAACCTAGCCTAGTCAGCAGGGATGAGTCAACATCCATACTGCTAATGTCAGCATCAATACAGATGAAATCAACATCCATACAGGGTACATGGCACACACAAAGGGTGACACATGCCATGATGATGTCAGCATGATGACATGGAAACACTAGAGGCTGCCATGTGTCACTCATTTTTGGCATTTTTCGATCAGTCTATGGACCAATGGAAAAGTGCCACATGGAAATCCATACAGCCACCCGACAGGTGATGTGGCAAGCTGATGCGACATGGATGATGTGGCATGACCATGCAGTGTGGTGATGTGGGCCAATGAAAGGCCACGACATGGCCCAGTCATGGGCTTCCATGTGGCAACGAGAAAATTCCCAATGAGGTCCAACAATTGAACTTTTCAAAAAAGGCGGGTTTGGCTAGTGCCAACCCCCAATCTATGATATTTAAATAGTTATCCAGCCATATATGACCGGTTGAAACCACTTACCACCAAATCTAACGCCATCTCCAGACTTATCAAGGATCCCACAGTTTATATGTTGGCAATATATATATAACAGACATGGTATTAAAAGGGGAGGCCCGTGGGTTTGACCTCGGGACCTCCCCAACAAACACTCTTTAAATTTCCTTCACCAACCATTGGAACAAATGGTCCCGTTGGTTAATCCACCCACCTTTTTTATTTAAATTTTGATTTTTTCCAGTACACGGGGGGAAGGACCAGGCCGCGTGACGGTATGGTCAGGCATGAATTTCAAGGCATATTTCGTTAATTTATTGCAGTTTGTAGGCACAGAAATAGAGACATAATTTCTCTTGGGCCTGAAAATGGCAAATTCATATCGAGGTGTGGAGACAATCATTTTTGGATAATTCGACGCCACAAAATCAGTGGTGTTGCTTTTTTCTGATGTGAGCAAAGCTTCTGCAACTTAACTCCATAATGAGGTATACTTATGTATTTTTCCAAATTCTTTTGCCGAGTTAATGAAAAGGCCTACCCATTTGAGAGAAGGACCCAGAGACGTAGTACATGAGGGATGAACTCCGTTATCAAGTTTTTGTGTTCAGATCTGATGCTTATGTATCTTTATCATTGAGCTTTCCTACTTTATGGTGAATTTTAGTTTATACTCATTTAATACAATTCTTTAATAAGTCACATCGATGAAAAGATCTCGGATCACCAATTGTACTTGTTCCCACAATTTCTCTTCTAAGGCTTACAACTTTGTTAAACAATTCAGAGTTTTTTTTTTTTTAGGGTGAGAAAAGTGTTCCTCATTTTCTCCCTTTTTGCTTATGCAATCTACTTATTATTGTGATATCCATGCTCTTTTCCTTGAGTAGTCCTAGTTAGTTTCAACTCAACCTTCTTGGTATATCAACATGCTACAACAACAAACCTTTTGTTCACAATGAATCATGAACCTATGCATTATGCACATTAATATTCAATTATTAGAATGATTAACATTCATTTGTTAGTCTTCCACTCATGCGTTTTGTTTTAGAATGGAATTCATGATTCTTATATAGATAGGATTGCAACCAACTACTCAATTCTCAACAATCATTTAAGGTTGTGACTTTGTTCTCCTGATAGAGGCTTCACACAGTTCCTCCACAGAGAACTCCTTCAACATGCAACTTCCTTATTGCATATCCATCACTATCTTTGATGGCCTCAACCTTGAGTTAGCTTCATATTTAGCACTTTAGTTGTTTACTAAATATTCCATAAGGAATATAAACATGCATCTTTGTTATGAATCCATATTATTTATCCACACATATTGCTTGCTTTGTTAAATTACATCTAAGATGTACTTAACCACATGCATAATCATAAGCCTATGTGTAGCTACCATAGGTATTTTTTTTTTCACAACTCACATACATATTTACTTTAAAATCATTTAATTCATGATTGTTCAAAATCATTCTCATGCGATCCTCAAGGCATAATCATTTTGCCTCTTATATTGACAACAAAGCATCCTTGCTCATTTACTCTTTCATATATTTGGTATTAATATCAGTCATCATATCAAGAAACCTCACAATTCATTAAATCCATGCACTCCAACATATACAAACATAGCCAAACATTCATCATGCAAGCTCATTGCTTGCACCTTTTCCATGTCACTCATACACATGGACATATCAGACTTCCAAATCATCCTCCCAAGGATCTTTCTACCATTCTTATGACAAGTCTCATAGAGACACTCAACACTAAGCTTCCCTCTTAGTTGAGAGCTTGTAGTCATATTATTCTTTTAAGCATGTATACATATATTTGTATATATGTAGGTGCATAGCTTGCACCTTTTTACCTCATCCATTCACATTGATATTTTAGTTTTAATATCGATGTTCTTTAGTGAGAGATTATAGTCAATCATATGACTAGTATCACAGTCATAATTCATATTGATGTTTCCCTCTCTACATGGCAATAACCAACAAGGGTCAATTTTTCTCTTTCTACTATAAAAACCTTTCATAATTCAAAATTCATATGGGTAGTTATTGTTTCACTCAAGGCAGTAAAATAACCACTTCTAGTCTCTTCTTCATGCCTCAATTCACTCTTGGTCAATAGATCTCTAGAAGGGAATCTTTTGCTAGACTCCCTCTTATAGCTATCTGAGTATACCAAGCCATATCCATATGGCTAGCATCCACCTCTAAATGTCAATATGATCCACTGGTCATCCAAAGGTGTTTTGACACCTCCTTAATTAGAACTTGCATCGGTCTCTCATTAATCCTTACAATCCTATCTTATTAAGGTAATAGGCCGCAACATTATCAACATTTCATTCTTGTTGTTAACTCCTATTAGCATAAGGTCATCCTCATATAAAAGGTCCATTAGTAGACCATACCTTACAACCCACCATAGGTTATAACATGCCTAATTTGTATAGTTCAATATTTTTCCATATGCATTATAGCACACCCTTGTGCCTAGACATGCCCTTGAGTTAAGATGGATATACACTCCATTAGTACAACTATGAGATTTTGAACTTACTCGTGTCACCTCATTTCTTCCAAGAGGGTTTTCCTCTACCCACATGACTCCTTTTAACTTTGCAAAGAGGGGAGTACCCCAATAGTATTTTTTAGTTATGACAAGTCAAGTAGGTTGAGCTCACATATTTCCATAAGGCCTATGGACATGGGGAATCATTCTCCCAATTCCAAATCCTTCATTTAATCAACACTTTTAATTAACAAACGCTTCATAATCCCACTTTTTAGGCAATCTCTGCCACCTATTTAGTACATTTTCCTTCTGGACTCAAGTACTCTTTAAAATAGGTTTATGTCATTTGCATCCAAGTTTTATGTTTAATGCCCCTCGACATAATCCCACTTTTGTAGGAATGGCTATCATTTCTACAAAATAAATGATAGGCTTCTTTTGCCACAGTCTAGCATGATTTAATCTCGTTGGGTAAAATCCCAACTAAATTTTAATCTGCATCCTTCTCCTCAAGGAACTTATGCAGATAATTTCCATACGACAATAATACTTTCAACACGCTCATATTAGCCTTGGTAAACTAGTATTATGACTGTTCTCCAGCCCATCCAGGCCTGTGTTTGAATTATGCTCTGCTAGATAGGGTAGGGCAGGGTGCCCTCTCCCTTAAAGTTTTCTAAAAAAGAAAAATAATCACTTGACTCTTTCGTGAGCCCAAGCAGGCTAAGTGTTGCTTCCTGGTCTGATACCACTTTGCAACACACCCAACCCTTGAGTAGATTTTTAAGGGATGGGGCATAATAATTTATGTTTTCCTAATCATCTCGAATCATGTTCCTTAAATATCCGTCATCTTCTTCTCATCAAGAGATTCCCAACGATGGTTACCATTCTCAAATTTGAGCTCTGGATTGGAAGTTATGCCCTTACAAATCTCTCCAAGCATCATTGATCAAAGGCCATTTGGCACCCACGTGGGTTCACCTTATTCATACCATCCCACTTGGCACGATCTCGGCCAAGGTTGTCATCCTTTAGCAATGACATGGCCACTAGTGGGGCGGTTACAGGGAATGTTCCCTTTGCCTTTACGATTACCAGGCCTTTGTCCATTAGTCCTTCCTATACATGTCTGAAACATTTCCAGAGTCCCAAACTTCCAGAGTTCCCTAGCACTACTGAAACTATGGTGGAGATCAATCCACCTTTAAATCCAATGGCTGATATTGGTCGTCACTCAATGCATAGGCTTAAGGGATTTTGACATTCGACGCTTTGACACTCCAACACTGAATGCCCTTTTCTCTACTTGCATATCCTTCGAAGTCTCGAAACCTTGGAATCCTACAACATGGCTTCGGCCTTCGACCCTTTTGGAGCATACGTTCTAAAATACCCTAAGCCTCCCGGAGTTCTGAACTCTTGAACTCCCGGGGCCCTATTAACCATTAGGTCAAGAAACTATGCACCACCAAGGGTTGACACACGAAAAAGGGAAAAGATGACATGTGGCCCTATCAATGGGTAACACCTGTCACGTTCCAATAAGAAATAAGCCCTGTAAAAAGCACAAATCAAGGTGACATGTGGCATGCCGAACATGGGTCCACGTCATCCTCGACGATGTCAACGTGCCACGTCACTCTAGAGTGACAACCTCCAAGGATCTCTAGCCTCTTCCACCTGCGAAATCGCTCGGAGCTCCGAAGTTCATACTCTCACCAACAACCTCCCAATACACTTTTATGCCACGGTTGAGACAAGTCCACGTATATCCCCAGATATACGGCCTCCATTTCTTCACAACTTCAATGTTCGGGGGTTTCAGTGTGTAATTTCCTTTTTACTCTCGAAGTGGTTAGTGCTAGACTGACCATGGTCTAGACCGAATGGTCAAGAGAGGTCCCGAAGCTTCTTCAGATCGACGGTCCTCATCCATTCGGGACTTCGGCGTTCAGGGGTTTGGATGTGTATTTTTATTTTTACTCCTGGAGTGGTCAATGCCGAACTGACCATGACATAGATCCATCAAAAGACAATTGGCAGAAGACAAGGGTGACACATGGCCCAATCAACTGGTGACATGTGTCAAGGTCTATTTGACCCCTAAGGTCTATGAAGGTCCTGAATTGTGGTGACACGTGATACACCTACTATGGGTACACATCACCCTAGATGACACCAGCATGCCACATCACTCTGGCCTTCGACGCTTTCGCGATATTCTCCTTCACCATCATGTTGAACCTCCCGAAGTAGGAATTCACCAGAGTACTTTACACTATCCTTTTTCTAGGATCGATCTATCGGTCAAGAAGGATCTTGAAGGATCCTCAGATCCATTTTCCATGTTACTTCACAAGTTCGACATTCAGAGGTTCTAACTGTTTAACACCTTTTCTCTCTCGGAGTAGGTCAATGCCGAATGGAAATGACGTAGATCCAACAGTCTAGGGAGATACTCAATAGCCTCATATCTACGAATCACGTTACTTCGTGACTGAGAAGTGGATCGAGGTTTAACAAGTGATGAATCCCATGATAACGGGTAAATGACCGCTCACTGTCAGTCAACCATCAAGTTACCGGTCCGACAGGTCACCTTCGACACATTTGGACATTACAATGTTCATTCACCTCGAAGCTCTGGACTCCCATAGGACTAAACAACTTATCTCTTGTTTTGAGTGTAGCGAAGGGTTCCATGGATCAGGTCCTATGGAACTTTGTCAAGCTCCAAGGGATACACTCATAAATATTAGCTAAGATTTGGTTAAGTCCGTGGGCATGAGCCCGTGGTCTCTTGGACGACTGGTTTGAAGGAAGCATCTTCCTTTCACAAAGCTTAAGTTCTAAATCAGGTAAAGGTATATTTGAGGTATCAACGAGACTGTAGCAGTCCCATAGAGTTTGCCCTGACTCTAGAACTGTGAGGTTAATCCTTGGGAAAAAACCTTGAGGATTTTCCAACTAGCCCAAAGGCCAAACTTGTCACCTTACAACCATTCAAATGCAATAGTTTACAGAAGAAGAGTAAGCATTAATACCATCAATTTCACATGACGCACAATTTATCACAATCACTGACATTCAAATCATGCATTTCAATTTAAGTACACATGGTATATGAAGTACTTATCTATTACAAGTTGCAACCAAGTAGCTAACTGTAGGTGTTCGACTTTCCACCCAACCGTAGGCTCATAGGCATTCATTTTGAGTGCTCTCGCCACCCCCATGCCAAGCCATGATATCACTAGGGAACTTTTTCATTTTCTCAAAGATTCTTTCTCTATCACAGCCTTTACAAGGTTTATCAGATGCTCCCTCAACATCAAGCTCACGACCTTCTGTTTAGGTCATGTTTTCTGCAAAAATATTAGAGATCCTTTCTCTTGTTCCCTCCTTTTAATCAGAATGACTAAATCCTCCAGTTCTTCTTCCGAACCCCAGAGCCTCACACATTCTCCTCTTTTTCTCTCTGCATATCCAGGTCGCACACCTCCTCTCGGTGTGGTCTCCTTCTTGTCTAATTTAGTGTGTATTCTTGCACGCCTTTCTCCTCCCCAGGAAGGTTTTGGACCTATCCTCTTCCTTCTGCTAGAAGGAATTCAGGTCAATCTGGGCCTCCAGTTAACTGCACTCCGTGGTACTCTAGGCTGACAGTTCTCTGTCTCCTTAGACAGACCGTCCATGCTTCCATTTATTGGGGTAGTTGATTGTTCAACCACCAGTCCTTTTCTCATTAACTGATTTTTCCTTGGGATCAGGATGATGCTTATTATTCTAGCAAAGATAATTTGGGTCATTTTGACATAATGAACCCTCTCTACAGTTTCCTCACTCTTTCCTCTAGTGATATCATGGCCATTACTTCAAGGCTTCACCCCCACAGTCAGTTATTGGTAATATAAATAATAATTCAATTACATTGTTCACATTCCATAGCATGGAAATCATAATTAATGATTAATTACAAGCTGGGGGAAATAGGGGTGTTACACTTTTAGTGCCCAAATAAAAATTGTGGATGGATAGATATTTTTGCCTCCTCAATATATTTCCAATGACTATTTGTTTGCTCAAATCTGAGCTCTGTGCTAAAAGTTATGGTCCAGAGAGGTTTTGACTATTTTTCCCAATTTATCCTTGTATGCTACACGTGTCTTCTTTTTTTTCCCGTTCTTTTTTACATACCCATATTTCAAATCTGACTATATGGTTGTCTTCTATGGTTCATAATATTTCCATAGACTACTACTAAAGACCAACAAACTTTTGAGCATGGAGTTATGCCCTATGGAAGTAAATTGGTGCCAAAATTTTACCATGACTGTTCGACTGTAACTTTCTCATAAGAGCTCTATTTTGCGCCCGACATAGCTCATTGGATAAATCTCTCTAAGTTATTTTATTTAAGCTGTAGAGATATAGTGTACCTTAATACACTTTGTGCTCGTGGGTTTTTATTGGTTAAAAATGTCGTTTAAGGCCTCAAAATTGCCCCACAAGTTAATGACCTTCAAAAATATGAAAAATTCAAAAATTTTCATACAAAACTGATTGTTTTACTATTATAACAACTCTTTAAATATAAGCAGTCGATCTCAAATCAGTTGAAATCCGAGCCATTGATCCACCAATCCTTTCCTAGGTTCGTGTATGAATCTCCACCATCGATCGCCAACTCGAAGCAATCTGGACCGTTGATCCAAGCTCCATCAATGATCGATCGATTGGCGATTTTCTTTGACAACCCACACTTGCTCACGAGTCTCCTCAATGCCCGATCATCAGCCATTGACCATCGTCCACTTCTCTTGGAAAACACTTGCAACGTATCTCTAAACCATCCGACCTGGTCGTCGACCATCAACCATAGACAATCCCTGTTGATTGACAAAACACTTTTCCTATTCGACTGAATCGACCATCATCCATTGACCATCCCTATAGGATGATGTGGAAACTACTGATGTGGTATGACATGTGGATGCTGATGTGGCATGACACAAAAACTATAACATGGAAATCGAGATAATGTGGAATGACATGTGGATATTGACATGGCTTGGCACGTGGATGTTGATATGGCATGACACATCATCACCCTCTTACCTTCATCAACTATCGGTCATTTCTTTCGGATGACCCGAAAACCTTACCGAATTGGCCAACACCCAACCATCGACCATCAATGATTAGTTCTTTCTCTTGCTCGATCGAACACTTCGTCAAATTGATTGACACTGGACCATCAACCATCGATCGTGAACAACTTATATTGGACAAACAAACACCTTGTTGAATTGACCGACCCCCGACCCTCGGTCATCAACCATCAGTAATTCCCACTGGCGACCAACCACTTTGGCAATCCGATTGACCCGACCATCGACCATCGATCATCGATAATTTCTTTTGGCCAACTCAAACACTTAGAAAATTTTCGACCAATCCTCAATGAATTTGGACCATCGAACTCTTATTCACAAATGATCTCGGTCATTGATCTATCAAATTTCGCCCAAATTTTTCGATGCTCGATCATCGCTTATCGACCATCGAAGATTTCTTTTGGACAAACAAACACCTTGCTAAATTGGCCGACTCTCGACCATCAACCATCGACAATTTTCATTGGTGACCAACACTTTTCCAATTTGGTCGACCTAATGATCATCGATGATTTCCATTGGCTAAATTCAACACTCATAAAATTTTCGACCGATTCCCTGATGAATCTAGGCCATCGATCTCCAAGCCAAAATGATCTTAACCATCGATCAACTCCAACCTTCTAACAACACAAATAAACCCAGACCATCGATATGTTTGATTTTCCCAACCATCGAGAACAAATCTCGGCTGTCGATTTGCTCAACCTTCGAAACGAGCAAAACCTTATAAATTTTTAAATTTATCAAAATGAATCTGGGTCGTTGATCGCGAGATCAAACGCGATCTTGGCCATCGATTCACCAAACTTCTTGCAACTCTACAATGACCATTAAAACATGAAATTTGACCATTCCAAGTCAAATTTAGCTCTACAACTTTGCAGCTTGGCTCCAATGAACCTCTTGAACAATCATGAGTCCTTTAAACTTGATTTTTTCTTGTGAATTTGGGGATTTCACACTATTTTTTTTTGTTCCTGCCCAAATTTGTCACAAACAAATCTACAACAACGAATTTTCTCAATTCCTAGTTGACTTGTCCCATACAAGCATAGTGCTTGAACCAGAAGCTTTGATACCATAATGTAATGCCCCCCAGCCCAACCAAGGAACATTACAGTGGAAAAAAATTATAAATTAAAATTTCTGCTAACTAATTAGTTTCATGTAACTTCCAGCTATGAATTACAACTAGATTTATCTATTTTCTATTACCATTAAATGCATGTACAACATTATAAACAAACATGAAATGTAGCTAATTACTCAACACGATAACATATAAATCATTCTCAATTACAGAGTTCATGCACATCAATTAAAACTCATAATGTAACCAGAAATAAAGATAAAACACTTATCTTTTAAAATCAATTGTGCAACCAACTGCTTGGGATGGACGTTCCACCCAACCATAGACTTTTTGTTCCAAATCTCAACAACAAGTCACCCTCAAGTTGAGGCTAATAATCCACAAAGGAAGGTGGTCTCTTACTGTCCACTCACAACTTAGAAATCCCACAACACACCAGGATCCTCCTACAACTATCCTGATTTTCCAACCGGATCTCTTCCTCTTGACTTGGCCAACCAAAGGAATGTACCCCTTCACTGATCTCAATCCCTCGGGTGTCCCATTCGTTTATCAGGGTTTCTCTAGCATAGTTAATTGAAAATCTCTCTACTGGGAACTCGAGGGAGCTAAATGATAGAAAAACTACCAACAAAAACAATATCAAACACTTTTTGTTATTGTGCAACCCATGCAGGAGTTCACTCTTCAGGCCTAACAACCTATCTCTTCAGTCTTCAGCTCCAAAATTCTCCAAAAACAGTCCATCATGCTCTATAATTCTCCCTCCAGCTCCAAGCTATATTTTCTACTCTCTACTTGTTTTTCATGCCAAAACACTGATTGTCGAAAACTGTTGTAACAACCCATACAAATTTCCTCCCTTTGGCTTTCCTTTCTTGACTCACACACTTCTCCAAGCTTATTGTACATAGCCCCCATACTCCCAATAACTATGGGATGTGACTTCTCACACCTACCCTCTTACATGCATTCAATGGTTGGATTTGGGGACACTCAACCATAAATATAAGTTTAATACATAACGATAATAAAATTTAGGAATGTGGGTGAATTAATAGACATGGATAATTCCCCCTTGGATCCCTCTCTTAAACATCCCCCTAGACCCTCCCTTCTTTTGTGGATTAATTCATCCCCCATCTCTACCCATATCCCCTTAGTAGTTGTAATCACATTTTATTATTAATATTTAGAAATGCAATTCAGATATACATCACTTCGGCCATAGCCACACATTATATCTAAATAAGCATTAATTAAATTGGGGATTATAGTGGGAATGTTATAGTTCCCTACATATACTGTTAACTGTATAAGTATTGTCCAAGTATTGTATTGTTGGGATGTTTTAAGGTTGTGGTTGGATGTATGCCTAAGTGTTGATTGTTAGATGAATTAAGTCTATTGGGCTTCGATGGACATCTAATTTCTTGTATCCTAAGGAAAAGTTATGGGCATACCTTAGGTAAAGATGCATAGTCTAGTTTTAGTAGGCACAAGTTGGCCAAACCACTGCAGTTGAGATAAATTGCAAAAAAAATATGTCCATGACATAGCCCCTCTCATGATCTTTGTAGCCATCTTAGGGCAACACCATGCAAACAATATAAGTTGAAACTATAACCATACTGGGGTAGCACCTTGCACAAAACTTAGGTTCAAACCCCAACAGGTGTACATCTCTTGTGTATTGTGTATGTTTGGGGAAGGTGTTTATCATCCCAAAGTTAATTTCACTTTGTTATCAATAAAACTTTAGTGGACCTTAATATGACACTTTATTAATTTTCAATACAGACTTTATGAACTTTCTACAAAAAACATTTACATAGTTTAGTTTAAGTTTGAAAACTTTACCACACTATCTATACAAAGTATATTTATACTAATTACATACCTAACTATTTAGTAATCAAACTTTGACCTTCAAATTTACACCAAGAAGCCAAAACATTTTTATATGAGATTGTTTTTTTTTTTTTGTTTGCTAGCTTGTGTGGTTGTCAAAATCACCAAGGGATTGTTCACATGGCTGGATCTTTTGTCTCTATAGGTTTAACCGGTGACTTTAACATCACTAACAATCTTAACAACACACTCTGTCACCTACTGTCCTACACCTCTGGGACCATGAAATTGTTTATTTACTC
Organism: Picea engelmannii; assembly: GCA_009831015.1. NCBI lineage: Eukaryota > Viridiplantae > Streptophyta > Pinopsida > Pinales > Pinaceae > Picea > Picea engelmannii. The sequence goes on along the minus strand of ML802737.1, from coordinate 223,186 downwards.
CCACCTTTATAACCATTTATTTTCCATTTATACATATTTTGTTATAATGTCTAGACAAAATAATATCACAACAATAATGTCTCTCAACATAATTTGGCACTAGCTGAAGAGAAGTATATATGCTTGGATTTGATGAGGCTGTCCCCACCTCTACTGATGGGAAGTTCCCACCTGAGCTATCAATCTTATAAATAACAACGTGTGACCCTGACTCCAGAGAACATTCCATCACATTGTCATCTTCATGTGACAGCTCAATCACGTGCATTCAGATATTTGTTGTTGGAATTGTAAAGATGAAAGAGAAACAGTTTTAAAGGCGTCCCAATGGATTCCATTGCAGGCAGGAATGCCACTGAATGATTGAATGCGAGAGGAGTCAAAGTCGAAGCAGGAACGCTCCACCAAACCAAAAAAAATAATAACACTGGCAAATAGCAGAATACTAATGTGGAACGAAATCCCATCATGGGATATGATACCACAGCAAAAACAGCCTGAATAACGACATTTGTATATATAAATTATGTTTGATAAAGCAGACGCTGCATCAACTATCATGTCCTCCACCGACCTGACAAGAGCAGAGCAGAGCGGCCTCCTTTTCCCTTATTTTATTGATTCAAGAGGCTTCCTTCTCACCTTCTCAAAAGCCTGCTGATCGCTCAACTGCGACAGACGGACACCGTCAACCCACAGGCCATCACGTGCACAAAAATCATTGCTCTAATTCCGAGCTGCAGACTGAATATATAATTCGACTGAGCGATTTGTTTATTTATTTTGTGCAATGCTAATCATAGCTACTTTTACGCACTTGGTTTCTATATTTTTTTGTTGGGTTCATCATGTCACCCTCAATCTGACTGTATCAGCGCAAATCTGAAATATCAGACCCTCAAAAGAGTGAATCTGATTATATATTTTTCTTATATTGCTTCTAGAAAGAACAACAACTTTACTTACTATATAAATGGCAGTGGACTATTTATTTATTTGGAGCGCAATGATTGAAATGATAACTGATGAAATTACAGAAACAAAACATTTGACTAGTCCTCCATTGTTTCATCTTTCAGTGGTTGATGACAGCTAGGGTTGGCTGGGTAATTTCTGAATTAAAAACAAAAAGCATTTGACCAGTCTTCCATTGTTTCATTTATCAGTAGTTGATGACAGCTAGGGTTGGCTGGGTAATTTTTCTGAAGTACAATTCCATCATTGGCAGTTTATTCATTGAATTTTACAATCATTTTGTTCATCGGTGTTTGGTTGTACAGAACAGA
>ML802737.1:120794-214651 GCA_009831015.1 Picea engelmannii | reverse complement strand
ACTTCCAAATCATCCTCCCAAGGATCTTTCTACCATTCTTATGACAAGTCTCATAGAGACACTCAACACTAAGCTTCCCTCTTAGTTGAGAGCTTGTAGTCATATTATTCTTTTAAGCATGTATACATATATTTGTATATATGTAGGTGCATAGCTTGCACCTTTTTACCTCATCCATTCACATTGATATTTTAGTTTTAATATCGATGTTCTTTAGTGAGAGATTATAGTCAATCATATGACTAGTATCACAGTCATAATTCATATTGATGTTTCCCTCTCTACATGGCAATAACCAACAAGGGTCAATTTTTCTCTTTCTACTATAAAAACCTTTCATAATTCAAAATTCATATGGGTAGTTATTGTTTCACTCAAGGCAGTAAAATAACCACTTCTAGTCTCTTCTTCATGCCTCAATTCACTCTTGGTCAATAGATCTCTAGAAGGGAATCTTTTGCTAGACTCCCTCTTATAGCTATCTGAGTATACCAAGCCATATCCATATGGCTAGCATCCACCTCTAAATGTCAATATGATCCACTGGTCATCCAAAGGTGTTTTGACACCTCCTTAATTAGAACTTGCATCGGTCTCTCATTAATCCTTACAATCCTATCTTATTAAGGTAATAGGCCGCAACATTATCAACATTTCATTCTTGTTGTTAACTCCTATTAGCATAAGGTCATCCTCATATAAAAGGTCCATTAGTAGACCATACCTTACAACCCACCATAGGTTATAACATGCCTAATTTGTATAGTTCAATATTTTTCCATATGCATTATAGCACACCCTTGTGCCTAGACATGCCCTTGAGTTAAGATGGATATACACTCCATTAGTACAACTATGAGATTTTGAACTTACTCGTGTCACCTCATTTCTTCCAAGAGGGTTTTCCTCTACCCACATGACTCCTTTTAACTTTGCAAAGAGGGGAGTACCCCAATAGTATTTTTTAGTTATGACAAGTCAAGTAGGTTGAGCTCACATATTTCCATAAGGCCTATGGACATGGGGAATCATTCTCCCAATTCCAAATCCTTCATTTAATCAACACTTTTAATTAACAAACGCTTCATAATCCCACTTTTTAGGCAATCTCTGCCACCTATTTAGTACATTTTCCTTCTGGACTCAAGTACTCTTTAAAATAGGTTTATGTCATTTGCATCCAAGTTTTATGTTTAATGCCCCTCGACATAATCCCACTTTTGTAGGAATGGCTATCATTTCTACAAAATAAATGATAGGCTTCTTTTGCCACAGTCTAGCATGATTTAATCTCGTTGGGTAAAATCCCAACTAAATTTTAATCTGCATCCTTCTCCTCAAGGAACTTATGCAGATAATTTCCATACGACAATAATACTTTCAACACGCTCATATTAGCCTTGGTAAACTAGTATTATGACTGTTCTCCAGCCCATCCAGGCCTGTGTTTGAATTATGCTCTGCTAGATAGGGTAGGGCAGGGTGCCCTCTCCCTTAAAGTTTTCTAAAAAAGAAAAATAATCACTTGACTCTTTCGTGAGCCCAAGCAGGCTAAGTGTTGCTTCCTGGTCTGATACCACTTTGCAACACACCCAACCCTTGAGTAGATTTTTAAGGGATGGGGCATAATAATTTATGTTTTCCTAATCATCTCGAATCATGTTCCTTAAATATCCGTCATCTTCTTCTCATCAAGAGATTCCCAACGATGGTTACCATTCTCAAATTTGAGCTCTGGATTGGAAGTTATGCCCTTACAAATCTCTCCAAGCATCATTGATCAAAGGCCATTTGGCACCCACGTGGGTTCACCTTATTCATACCATCCCACTTGGCACGATCTCGGCCAAGGTTGTCATCCTTTAGCAATGACATGGCCACTAGTGGGGCGGTTACAGGGAATGTTCCCTTTGCCTTTACGATTACCAGGCCTTTGTCCATTAGTCCTTCCTATACATGTCTGAAACATTTCCAGAGTCCCAAACTTCCAGAGTTCCCTAGCACTACTGAAACTATGGTGGAGATCAATCCACCTTTAAATCCAATGGCTGATATTGGTCGTCACTCAATGCATAGGCTTAAGGGATTTTGACATTCGACGCTTTGACACTCCAACACTGAATGCCCTTTTCTCTACTTGCATATCCTTCGAAGTCTCGAAACCTTGGAATCCTACAACATGGCTTCGGCCTTCGACCCTTTTGGAGCATACGTTCTAAAATACCCTAAGCCTCCCGGAGTTCTGAACTCTTGAACTCCCGGGGCCCTATTAACCATTAGGTCAAGAAACTATGCACCACCAAGGGTTGACACACGAAAAAGGGAAAAGATGACATGTGGCCCTATCAATGGGTAACACCTGTCACGTTCCAATAAGAAATAAGCCCTGTAAAAAGCACAAATCAAGGTGACATGTGGCATGCCGAACATGGGTCCACGTCATCCTCGACGATGTCAACGTGCCACGTCACTCTAGAGTGACAACCTCCAAGGATCTCTAGCCTCTTCCACCTGCGAAATCGCTCGGAGCTCCGAAGTTCATACTCTCACCAACAACCTCCCAATACACTTTTATGCCACGGTTGAGACAAGTCCACGTATATCCCCAGATATACGGCCTCCATTTCTTCACAACTTCAATGTTCGGGGGTTTCAGTGTGTAATTTCCTTTTTACTCTCGAAGTGGTTAGTGCTAGACTGACCATGGTCTAGACCGAATGGTCAAGAGAGGTCCCGAAGCTTCTTCAGATCGACGGTCCTCATCCATTCGGGACTTCGGCGTTCAGGGGTTTGGATGTGTATTTTTATTTTTACTCCTGGAGTGGTCAATGCCGAACTGACCATGACATAGATCCATCAAAAGACAATTGGCAGAAGACAAGGGTGACACATGGCCCAATCAACTGGTGACATGTGTCAAGGTCTATTTGACCCCTAAGGTCTATGAAGGTCCTGAATTGTGGTGACACGTGATACACCTACTATGGGTACACATCACCCTAGATGACACCAGCATGCCACATCACTCTGGCCTTCGACGCTTTCGCGATATTCTCCTTCACCATCATGTTGAACCTCCCGAAGTAGGAATTCACCAGAGTACTTTACACTATCCTTTTTCTAGGATCGATCTATCGGTCAAGAAGGATCTTGAAGGATCCTCAGATCCATTTTCCATGTTACTTCACAAGTTCGACATTCAGAGGTTCTAACTGTTTAACACCTTTTCTCTCTCGGAGTAGGTCAATGCCGAATGGAAATGACGTAGATCCAACAGTCTAGGGAGATACTCAATAGCCTCATATCTACGAATCACGTTACTTCGTGACTGAGAAGTGGATCGAGGTTTAACAAGTGATGAATCCCATGATAACGGGTAAATGACCGCTCACTGTCAGTCAACCATCAAGTTACCGGTCCGACAGGTCACCTTCGACACATTTGGACATTACAATGTTCATTCACCTCGAAGCTCTGGACTCCCATAGGACTAAACAACTTATCTCTTGTTTTGAGTGTAGCGAAGGGTTCCATGGATCAGGTCCTATGGAACTTTGTCAAGCTCCAAGGGATACACTCATAAATATTAGCTAAGATTTGGTTAAGTCCGTGGGCATGAGCCCGTGGTCTCTTGGACGACTGGTTTGAAGGAAGCATCTTCCTTTCACAAAGCTTAAGTTCTAAATCAGGTAAAGGTATATTTGAGGTATCAACGAGACTGTAGCAGTCCCATAGAGTTTGCCCTGACTCTAGAACTGTGAGGTTAATCCTTGGGAAAAAACCTTGAGGATTTTCCAACTAGCCCAAAGGCCAAACTTGTCACCTTACAACCATTCAAATGCAATAGTTTACAGAAGAAGAGTAAGCATTAATACCATCAATTTCACATGACGCACAATTTATCACAATCACTGACATTCAAATCATGCATTTCAATTTAAGTACACATGGTATATGAAGTACTTATCTATTACAAGTTGCAACCAAGTAGCTAACTGTAGGTGTTCGACTTTCCACCCAACCGTAGGCTCATAGGCATTCATTTTGAGTGCTCTCGCCACCCCCATGCCAAGCCATGATATCACTAGGGAACTTTTTCATTTTCTCAAAGATTCTTTCTCTATCACAGCCTTTACAAGGTTTATCAGATGCTCCCTCAACATCAAGCTCACGACCTTCTGTTTAGGTCATGTTTTCTGCAAAAATATTAGAGATCCTTTCTCTTGTTCCCTCCTTTTAATCAGAATGACTAAATCCTCCAGTTCTTCTTCCGAACCCCAGAGCCTCACACATTCTCCTCTTTTTCTCTCTGCATATCCAGGTCGCACACCTCCTCTCGGTGTGGTCTCCTTCTTGTCTAATTTAGTGTGTATTCTTGCACGCCTTTCTCCTCCCCAGGAAGGTTTTGGACCTATCCTCTTCCTTCTGCTAGAAGGAATTCAGGTCAATCTGGGCCTCCAGTTAACTGCACTCCGTGGTACTCTAGGCTGACAGTTCTCTGTCTCCTTAGACAGACCGTCCATGCTTCCATTTATTGGGGTAGTTGATTGTTCAACCACCAGTCCTTTTCTCATTAACTGATTTTTCCTTGGGATCAGGATGATGCTTATTATTCTAGCAAAGATAATTTGGGTCATTTTGACATAATGAACCCTCTCTACAGTTTCCTCACTCTTTCCTCTAGTGATATCATGGCCATTACTTCAAGGCTTCACCCCCACAGTCAGTTATTGGTAATATAAATAATAATTCAATTACATTGTTCACATTCCATAGCATGGAAATCATAATTAATGATTAATTACAAGCTGGGGGAAATAGGGGTGTTACACTTTTAGTGCCCAAATAAAAATTGTGGATGGATAGATATTTTTGCCTCCTCAATATATTTCCAATGACTATTTGTTTGCTCAAATCTGAGCTCTGTGCTAAAAGTTATGGTCCAGAGAGGTTTTGACTATTTTTCCCAATTTATCCTTGTATGCTACACGTGTCTTCTTTTTTTTCCCGTTCTTTTTTACATACCCATATTTCAAATCTGACTATATGGTTGTCTTCTATGGTTCATAATATTTCCATAGACTACTACTAAAGACCAACAAACTTTTGAGCATGGAGTTATGCCCTATGGAAGTAAATTGGTGCCAAAATTTTACCATGACTGTTCGACTGTAACTTTCTCATAAGAGCTCTATTTTGCGCCCGACATAGCTCATTGGATAAATCTCTCTAAGTTATTTTATTTAAGCTGTAGAGATATAGTGTACCTTAATACACTTTGTGCTCGTGGGTTTTTATTGGTTAAAAATGTCGTTTAAGGCCTCAAAATTGCCCCACAAGTTAATGACCTTCAAAAATATGAAAAATTCAAAAATTTTCATACAAAACTGATTGTTTTACTATTATAACAACTCTTTAAATATAAGCAGTCGATCTCAAATCAGTTGAAATCCGAGCCATTGATCCACCAATCCTTTCCTAGGTTCGTGTATGAATCTCCACCATCGATCGCCAACTCGAAGCAATCTGGACCGTTGATCCAAGCTCCATCAATGATCGATCGATTGGCGATTTTCTTTGACAACCCACACTTGCTCACGAGTCTCCTCAATGCCCGATCATCAGCCATTGACCATCGTCCACTTCTCTTGGAAAACACTTGCAACGTATCTCTAAACCATCCGACCTGGTCGTCGACCATCAACCATAGACAATCCCTGTTGATTGACAAAACACTTTTCCTATTCGACTGAATCGACCATCATCCATTGACCATCCCTATAGGATGATGTGGAAACTACTGATGTGGTATGACATGTGGATGCTGATGTGGCATGACACAAAAACTATAACATGGAAATCGAGATAATGTGGAATGACATGTGGATATTGACATGGCTTGGCACGTGGATGTTGATATGGCATGACACATCATCACCCTCTTACCTTCATCAACTATCGGTCATTTCTTTCGGATGACCCGAAAACCTTACCGAATTGGCCAACACCCAACCATCGACCATCAATGATTAGTTCTTTCTCTTGCTCGATCGAACACTTCGTCAAATTGATTGACACTGGACCATCAACCATCGATCGTGAACAACTTATATTGGACAAACAAACACCTTGTTGAATTGACCGACCCCCGACCCTCGGTCATCAACCATCAGTAATTCCCACTGGCGACCAACCACTTTGGCAATCCGATTGACCCGACCATCGACCATCGATCATCGATAATTTCTTTTGGCCAACTCAAACACTTAGAAAATTTTCGACCAATCCTCAATGAATTTGGACCATCGAACTCTTATTCACAAATGATCTCGGTCATTGATCTATCAAATTTCGCCCAAATTTTTCGATGCTCGATCATCGCTTATCGACCATCGAAGATTTCTTTTGGACAAACAAACACCTTGCTAAATTGGCCGACTCTCGACCATCAACCATCGACAATTTTCATTGGTGACCAACACTTTTCCAATTTGGTCGACCTAATGATCATCGATGATTTCCATTGGCTAAATTCAACACTCATAAAATTTTCGACCGATTCCCTGATGAATCTAGGCCATCGATCTCCAAGCCAAAATGATCTTAACCATCGATCAACTCCAACCTTCTAACAACACAAATAAACCCAGACCATCGATATGTTTGATTTTCCCAACCATCGAGAACAAATCTCGGCTGTCGATTTGCTCAACCTTCGAAACGAGCAAAACCTTATAAATTTTTAAATTTATCAAAATGAATCTGGGTCGTTGATCGCGAGATCAAACGCGATCTTGGCCATCGATTCACCAAACTTCTTGCAACTCTACAATGACCATTAAAACATGAAATTTGACCATTCCAAGTCAAATTTAGCTCTACAACTTTGCAGCTTGGCTCCAATGAACCTCTTGAACAATCATGAGTCCTTTAAACTTGATTTTTTCTTGTGAATTTGGGGATTTCACACTATTTTTTTTTGTTCCTGCCCAAATTTGTCACAAACAAATCTACAACAACGAATTTTCTCAATTCCTAGTTGACTTGTCCCATACAAGCATAGTGCTTGAACCAGAAGCTTTGATACCATAATGTAATGCCCCCCAGCCCAACCAAGGAACATTACAGTGGAAAAAAATTATAAATTAAAATTTCTGCTAACTAATTAGTTTCATGTAACTTCCAGCTATGAATTACAACTAGATTTATCTATTTTCTATTACCATTAAATGCATGTACAACATTATAAACAAACATGAAATGTAGCTAATTACTCAACACGATAACATATAAATCATTCTCAATTACAGAGTTCATGCACATCAATTAAAACTCATAATGTAACCAGAAATAAAGATAAAACACTTATCTTTTAAAATCAATTGTGCAACCAACTGCTTGGGATGGACGTTCCACCCAACCATAGACTTTTTGTTCCAAATCTCAACAACAAGTCACCCTCAAGTTGAGGCTAATAATCCACAAAGGAAGGTGGTCTCTTACTGTCCACTCACAACTTAGAAATCCCACAACACACCAGGATCCTCCTACAACTATCCTGATTTTCCAACCGGATCTCTTCCTCTTGACTTGGCCAACCAAAGGAATGTACCCCTTCACTGATCTCAATCCCTCGGGTGTCCCATTCGTTTATCAGGGTTTCTCTAGCATAGTTAATTGAAAATCTCTCTACTGGGAACTCGAGGGAGCTAAATGATAGAAAAACTACCAACAAAAACAATATCAAACACTTTTTGTTATTGTGCAACCCATGCAGGAGTTCACTCTTCAGGCCTAACAACCTATCTCTTCAGTCTTCAGCTCCAAAATTCTCCAAAAACAGTCCATCATGCTCTATAATTCTCCCTCCAGCTCCAAGCTATATTTTCTACTCTCTACTTGTTTTTCATGCCAAAACACTGATTGTCGAAAACTGTTGTAACAACCCATACAAATTTCCTCCCTTTGGCTTTCCTTTCTTGACTCACACACTTCTCCAAGCTTATTGTACATAGCCCCCATACTCCCAATAACTATGGGATGTGACTTCTCACACCTACCCTCTTACATGCATTCAATGGTTGGATTTGGGGACACTCAACCATAAATATAAGTTTAATACATAACGATAATAAAATTTAGGAATGTGGGTGAATTAATAGACATGGATAATTCCCCCTTGGATCCCTCTCTTAAACATCCCCCTAGACCCTCCCTTCTTTTGTGGATTAATTCATCCCCCATCTCTACCCATATCCCCTTAGTAGTTGTAATCACATTTTATTATTAATATTTAGAAATGCAATTCAGATATACATCACTTCGGCCATAGCCACACATTATATCTAAATAAGCATTAATTAAATTGGGGATTATAGTGGGAATGTTATAGTTCCCTACATATACTGTTAACTGTATAAGTATTGTCCAAGTATTGTATTGTTGGGATGTTTTAAGGTTGTGGTTGGATGTATGCCTAAGTGTTGATTGTTAGATGAATTAAGTCTATTGGGCTTCGATGGACATCTAATTTCTTGTATCCTAAGGAAAAGTTATGGGCATACCTTAGGTAAAGATGCATAGTCTAGTTTTAGTAGGCACAAGTTGGCCAAACCACTGCAGTTGAGATAAATTGCAAAAAAAATATGTCCATGACATAGCCCCTCTCATGATCTTTGTAGCCATCTTAGGGCAACACCATGCAAACAATATAAGTTGAAACTATAACCATACTGGGGTAGCACCTTGCACAAAACTTAGGTTCAAACCCCAACAGGTGTACATCTCTTGTGTATTGTGTATGTTTGGGGAAGGTGTTTATCATCCCAAAGTTAATTTCACTTTGTTATCAATAAAACTTTAGTGGACCTTAATATGACACTTTATTAATTTTCAATACAGACTTTATGAACTTTCTACAAAAAACATTTACATAGTTTAGTTTAAGTTTGAAAACTTTACCACACTATCTATACAAAGTATATTTATACTAATTACATACCTAACTATTTAGTAATCAAACTTTGACCTTCAAATTTACACCAAGAAGCCAAAACATTTTTATATGAGATTGTTTTTTTTTTTTTGTTTGCTAGCTTGTGTGGTTGTCAAAATCACCAAGGGATTGTTCACATGGCTGGATCTTTTGTCTCTATAGGTTTAACCGGTGACTTTAACATCACTAACAATCTTAACAACACACTCTGTCACCTACTGTCCTACACCTCTGGGACCATGAAATTGTTTATTTACTCCCACCTTTATAACCATTTATTTTCCATTTATACATATTTTGTTATAATGTCTAGACAAAATAATATCACAACAATAATGTCTCTCAACATAATTTGGCACTAGCTGAAGAGAAGTATATATGCTTGGATTTGATGAGGCTGTCCCCACCTCTACTGATGGGAAGTTCCCACCTGAGCTATCAATCTTATAAATAACAACGTGTGACCCTGACTCCAGAGAACATTCCATCACATTGTCATCTTCATGTGACAGCTCAATCACGTGCATTCAGATATTTGTTGTTGGAATTGTAAAGATGAAAGAGAAACAGTTTTAAAGGCGTCCCAATGGATTCCATTGCAGGCAGGAATGCCACTGAATGATTGAATGCGAGAGGAGTCAAAGTCGAAGCAGGAACGCTCCACCAAACCAAAAAAAATAATAACACTGGCAAATAGCAGAATACTAATGTGGAACGAAATCCCATCATGGGATATGATACCACAGCAAAAACAGCCTGAATAACGACATTTGTATATATAAATTATGTTTGATAAAGCAGACGCTGCATCAACTATCATGTCCTCCACCGACCTGACAAGAGCAGAGCAGAGCGGCCTCCTTTTCCCTTATTTTATTGATTCAAGAGGCTTCCTTCTCACCTTCTCAAAAGCCTGCTGATCGCTCAACTGCGACAGACGGACACCGTCAACCCACAGGCCATCACGTGCACAAAAATCATTGCTCTAATTCCGAGCTGCAGACTGAATATATAATTCGACTGAGCGATTTGTTTATTTATTTTGTGCAATGCTAATCATAGCTACTTTTACGCACTTGGTTTCTATATTTTTTTGTTGGGTTCATCATGTCACCCTCAATCTGACTGTATCAGCGCAAATCTGAAATATCAGACCCTCAAAAGAGTGAATCTGATTATATATTTTTCTTATATTGCTTCTAGAAAGAACAACAACTTTACTTACTATATAAATGGCAGTGGACTATTTATTTATTTGGAGCGCAATGATTGAAATGATAACTGATGAAATTACAGAAACAAAACATTTGACTAGTCCTCCATTGTTTCATCTTTCAGTGGTTGATGACAGCTAGGGTTGGCTGGGTAATTTCTGAATTAAAAACAAAAAGCATTTGACCAGTCTTCCATTGTTTCATTTATCAGTAGTTGATGACAGCTAGGGTTGGCTGGGTAATTTTTCTGAAGTACAATTCCATCATTGGCAGTTTATTCATTGAATTTTACAATCATTTTGTTCATCGGTGTTTGGTTGTACAGAACAGAACCAAATATCATTTAACTGTAATTTATTTGTAGAATGAATAAAATTGGATCCGGGCAGTGTATATATTAATTTTATCATTTATAGGTTTAGGGTGTATGGTAGTTGGTGATGGAGTGTACTGTTCAGATACTCTTTTATGTGAAGTTATTAGTTTTAAACTCTTACTTATATGCTTGGACAACCTAGTGGACAACCTATCTAAAAATTATATAGTGATAATAATCAAATAACAAGTGGACACACCTGGATGTTATAGTGGTAATAGTTGCAAGTAGGTGCTCCACTAATTACTAATTCCACCAATCAAGAAACAATTTAACCACTTACCCACATTACAATATAAAACTGTGTAAAATTATCAAGAAATGATGTGACCATAAGAGGAAGGATAATTTGTGAAGTACAATTTCATCATTGGCAGTTTATTCATTGATTTTTTCGATCATTTTGTTCATCGGTGTTTGGTTATACAGAACAGATATTCAAATATCATTTAATTGCAATGTATTAGTAGAATCAAGGAAAAATGGATGTTGATAGTGTATACACTAATTTGATGAATTTCAGTTTTGGGTATAGAATAGTTTTTGATGGTACTGATAAGGCATTTTGTTATTCAAGTTATCAGATTTAACTTATTTTCTGTGTTGAGTGAGGAGCTATATTAACATGTTTGAAGGTTATAGTGGTAGCAGTAAAATAACACATCGATCAATACTTATCTAATTAATTACTGATTCTGTCACTTAAAAAAAACAATTTGACCACTTTCTAGATTTGATTAGAAATCTGTCACAAATGATAAGAAATGATGTAACTATGAGAGGAAGGATAATTATTTCAACTTAACCATATAAATTTAAAACTTAGCTCAGAAATTAATGGTTAGATTTTAAATTCAAAAAGAGCATGCTATTTTGTAAGAGTGGAAGTCTACTCAGATTCAGATCCCTTATTGTTATAAAATTAATGGTTAGAATTTAAATTCAAAGAGAGCATGCTATGCTATTTTGTAAGAGTGGAAGTCTACTCATATTCAGATCCCTTACTGTTATAAATTTTTTATTGCAATCTTATAATTTTTAAAATCAACTTAGTTAAAAAGGAATTTGTCTGACTTTCTATGGTCAACAATGATTATCAGGCAAAAGCAGAATGGAAAACCAATTTAATTTATTTTAGAATTTATAAAAAATAAAAAAATCAATATATTCTTTTATATGCCCAGGTTAAGTTATCTTATATTTAAAAAAATTCTAAATACTTAAGTCGCTTTGTAATGGTATGATGCATTTCATATGCTCTAGCCTTGCCATCAAGAAATGTAGTAATTACTCTTGATCACATCACCATTCCGCAAGTATTCATATATGGTTTTTTACATGTAAAGTTGTGATTCAAAGTTTTAAATTCTGTTGTTTACAGAAAACAAACTTTTTAATAGGAAAACTTAAACTTGTGGATATTTTTGTGGTGGAATGTTAATTTAAGATTATTGACAAGTAATATATAATTTAATTAATAATAATAATCTAACTTTATAGTCAACTCAAATATTAAATTGTTGTATGAGATTATTTTATTTGTAGAATAAGGGATTCTTTTTTAACTAATCATTTCATTGCTTTTTTGGAAGTGTACATACCCTAAGTCCCTCTAAATTTAAACTTGTAACTTTCTAAGAAAAACTATATGTTTTTTTTTTTTTTTGGCAATAATGGCTAAATTGTATTAAGGGTCGACAAACTAGCTGTCGGGTGCTTTACAACTGAAGTAATCCACTAAGACTAAAAGTTGGAGCTCTTGGTTCAGCAATCCCAAGCGAGCCAAAATTCCAGTGTAAAGGAGCCTAGTTGACTAGGGTCTTATTGCTGCCGCTTTTGGAGGACTTAGTTGTTTTTTCCCTCCTCGTTTTGCTTCACCTATGCTGACTTCTTTTTGGCCCATTCTTTAGACAATTTGTCTATTTTGGTTTCAAGCTTGCTTAGGCGCTTCCCAAAATCTCCATGCACATTTGCTACATCCTTGAATTGGGCATCTGAATTGGATGTGAGATCCTCACGCAGGTTTTTGAGATCCTGAATGAGAAGGTTGTATCTTTGTTCTTCGGCGAAGTCATTGTTCAACATGCTTCTTGCTTGCTCTCTGACCATAGCCTTCAGTTTGATGAGCTCCATTTGCATCTCTCCTAACCTTTCTTCCAGTGTTGGCCCGGGCTTGGAGCTGGAGGCCATTAATGAAAAATGCAATATCTTTACCTTCTCAGCGCTTGGAGTGCTTCCCCAGCTTGGACCTGTTTGAATGCTTCTTCTTCTCTTGAAGTCTCAGCCACAAAAATAGCCTCTACGCTCCCAGGCTTCACGTGAATCTCTACCATTCGGTATGGCCTCCACCTCCTTACCTGAAATTGGCCGGAAGGAGTGCTGACCAATGCCAGTCGTTGGGATTTGCAAATCTCCCATGAAGACGGGTATCTGCCTATAAAGGAATGAGTGCTTTCCTGACAAGAAACCAACGTCTATTCGGGCCATCTGAGTGAGTTATTTGTACCTTTTGGAGTCTCTTCTTCTATGGAATGGGTGCAAACATTTCAACGACGTTCACTAATAGCGTGGCTTTGCCCATGGTCGTTCCTCTGTTTTCTTCGGATTCGGCTTGAGTGTTTATCCCTCACAATATATGGTAGAACTTGACCTCCTTGAAATTAAGCAGCAATAGAGTTAGTTTCCTGAGCATTTGGATTAGTTTGAGGTTGTTTGGCCTCCTTCTCGTCTTCAAGGCCTGAATGATTACTCTGGAGTCTTCGAACACCACCAGGTTTTGGATGTTTTTGGTAACAGCTAGTCTAAGGCCTTGCCAGAGCATGAGTGCCTCCTCCATGTTGTTGGTTTCAATGCCTAGCCCCCAAGAGTAGGAGACCTCTGGCATGCCCGAAGGGCCTAGGAGGATCCCTCCCCCACCGACTGCCCCTAGGTTCCCTTTCGATGCTCCATTGAATGACAAACTATGCATTCCTAGAGCGGACCTCCACTTGATGAAGTCATGTTCTTCCAACCTGACTTCCCATCTTTTTCTCGGGGCTGATTTGGTGGCTATTCAGTGATGATGGTTTGGGACAAGCTCTTTTAGCCACTATTCTTCTTCCAATTCCAGATTGTCTGCATTCCGAATTTTGTTCTGGGCATCTAGTGCCTCACTCAAAAGTGATTTGGTTTTCATTGCCACTTGGGTTGGATTGTAGCTTTTCTCATTGAAAATCCTGTTGTTTCTTTCCAACCAGATTTTCCACATTACAAACTTGGGAAGCCACATCCAACTTGATTTGAGTAGATCCTTTTTCCTCATGGAGAAGGGGGAGCGATTCGCCCAAGCGCTTAGAAGATCCGAAGTCGTGGAGGGAAGTGTTAATTTGTCAGGACCCAACATTGCTACATTCTCCTAGACCCCTTTTGCATAGGGGCAAGTGAGTAGCAGGTGGTCAGTAGTTTCCTCTTCAGATATGCAGAGCGGGCATCTTGAGGGGCCTTCCCAACCTCTTCGTCTTAAGTTTTCACTTGTCAGAATGCTTTTGTTTTCCATTGTCCAAGTGAACATGTCGATTTTGGGGATCGACTTGTGGGACCAGATAGTCTTCCATGGCGTTGGATCTAGGGGAACGTGAGGGATTGCTTGAAGAGCCTTGTAACCTACGACTGCTGAGTAAGTTCTGGTGGTTGTTCCACAAGATCTTTTAGCCTTGGATGAGGCTTTCAGAGGGGATTTCCCTTGCAGCTTCTCCAACAGAGTTTTGGATTTGGTTTCATGTATTTCTAGGTAGTTCCCCAGGTCCCATTCTTTCCAATTATCGGCCTCGTTTTCTTCCCATTTAGATATGTCCCATAGTGTGAGATGGTTGATGGAGTGAAGATGGGATTTTATATTGGACAAGCCTCCCTGGTGGTGTAACGACGTATCCCCTAGTATTGAGTCCTCCAAGACCCTTATGCATTTCCCGTTGCCAGGGATCTAGGTGAGCTTGGAATTGAAGTGATCTAAGGACTCGAGACAAAGTGTGAGAATTGGCGAACCTTTAAGGACCTTCGGTGGGCGTTCCAGGCATCTGATGTGTTTCCCCAGGAAGTTATTTTTCCACAGGACTTCCTTGCTCCAGGAGGATTTGCTAGAGACTAATTCCACAAAATTTTGGCCCCCATTACTAGATTTTGGGTAACAACGTCTTTGATTTGGAGGCCACCTTCTAGAATCGACTTTTTAATTTTTTCCCAGCTTACTAGATGGAGTTTTCTCTCAGAATAATTTCCTACTTCCCACAGAAATATTATCAGCAGGGTATCTATCTTGTGGACAATGGTTTTTGGTGCAAGAAGTATTGAATTTTGGTATATTGGGAGACTTGTCAGAACGGATTTCAGCAGGACCACTTTCCTTGCCAGGTTTAACCATGTTGCTCCCCAGGCTTGAATGTAGAGCTTCATTTTGTCCAGGAGTGGAAGCCAATGAACCAGCTTGGGAGTTGCTTTGAAAATTGGTATTCCCAAGTATTTGAAAGAATCCCATGTAGTTGATCCTTCCATTTCTAAAACTCTGGTGATTTCTAGAATCTCTCTTGGTGAGCGATTCCAACCGTAGACTTTACACTTTTGACCCTTGGTTTTGCTGCCTGAGACTTCTTTGTATCGGTCGAGCTCTTTCTTGAAGTTTCCAACTGATAGGACATTGGCTCCACCAAGGACAAGGGTGTCATCTGCAAACTGCGCATGGTTGATGTCTTTGACGGTTGTCACCATTCTGAGGTAAGGGAGGGAGCGGGTCTGCTGACAATGTTCTAGATGGAAGCTTAGAACTGAAGCTTGGATGGCATACAATAGTGGAGACAGGGGACAACCTTGTCTTAGTCCCCTGGAAGATTTGAAGTAATGTGTTGATCGACCGTTCACCAGTGGGGAGATCCACGGAGCGGATATACAAGCTTTGATCCAGTTTATAAATATTCCAGCAAATCCCATTTTTCTCATTACTTGGAAGAGGAAATTGTATCTTACTCTATCGAAAGCATTGGCTAAGTCTAGCTTAATGATCATACCTTTCTCTTTATGCTCACTGCTAGAGTGTATTGCTTCTTGGACTAGCACTATGTTGTCTAGAATTTGGCGCCCTTTGATGAAGTTGCCTTGGTTTTTCGGGATGATGCCTCACAAGATTTCTTTGAGCCTAGTCGCAATGATTTTTGTGACCAGTTTGTAGCTCGTGTTGCAGAGAGAAATTGGGTGGAATCTACTGAAGTTGCTTGCCCCTTTTTCTTTCGATATCAACACTAAGAATGTTGAGTTTGTGCTTCCCCCGATTTTGAAGCAGTTTTGGGATTTCCAGACCATTCTTAGTAGATCTTCTTTGATGATTGGCTAACATGTTTTGTAGAAGTGGGCTGTAAATCCGTCAGGCCCAGGGGCATTATCGACTTCCATATGATCCAGTGCTTTCTTGATATCTTGAAGCTTTATGGGGGTTGTTAGCCTTAGATTATCCTCGTCTTTCACTTGATGGAGGACTAGCATAAAGGGATAGGAGGTGGGGTCTATGGGAGCCTCGTGAGGGGCTGAGTAAAGATCTTTGTAGAAATCATGAGCAACCTATTTTATACCTTCGAAGTTGTTAATATCTTGCCCCTAGGAGTGGATTTCTTTAACATTTTTAAACTTCTTCTGAACTTCTGCATGCTTGTGGAAATAACTCGTGTTCTTGTCTCTGGCTTTGAGCCAGAGGCTTCGAGATTTTTGGCGCCAATATTCTTCCTCCTCTCTGCATGCACGATGGAGCTCTTTTTGGAGATCAACTTCTTGGTTTAGAATCTCTTGGGTTAGTATTTTCTCTTCTAGGCTTAGTTGGTGGCTCTCAAGAGCTTCTTCGACTCCTTTTCTCTTGGAAGTTGGAGACATGAGGGTTCTGGCCCAACTTTTTAAAGATTTCTTGAGAATTCACAATTTTTCTTCCCAAACGTAGAATGTGGAGCCTTGGACATGGGTGTTCCAGGTGCTGGAAACTAGTTCCTGGAATCCCTCTTGATGGATCCAGATCGGGTTGAACCGGAAGGGGATGGGGCCAAGGTTAGCTTCTGAGAAGAGGTCCAAGAGGATAGACTTGTGGTCTGAAGTGTAGTTGGGAAGAATTTTGGAAGAAGCTACTAAACCAAGGGTTGGGAAAGAGGATTGGATAAGGAACCTGTCAAGACGAGCAACAATGTACCTCAGGCCCATTCTTTTATTTGTCCAGGTGTACTTTCCTTTGAATGTCTTGATATCTTCAAAGTCCCAATCCATGATGAGGTCTTCCACCCACTCTCTGGATGGATCTCTGACCGAAGAGACCCCTTTTTTCTCTGAAGAAGCGAGTGTGATGTTGAGGTCACCTTCTATTATTATATTCTTTGGATTTGGCAGGTTCAAGAAGGGCTTTAAGGAGTCCCAACAGACTCATTTTTCTGAAAAATGCACTGGGACATAAAGATTGAAGAGGCTAATGAGGTGGCCTAATTATTTGTGGAGGAGTTTAGTATAGATCTAGTGGGTATTTTCATCTTCTTCAATCAGATCCAGTTTTGTGCTATCCCAGAAGGTGTCGATTCCCCCTGAAGCACCTCTGGCACTTACTGCCTTCCCTTGGCCTTTTTTTCAAAAGGTTTTACTTGCTTGGAGGAGATTGGGTTCCTCCAGTTTCATCTCTTGGATTAGAAGGATCTCAGGCATTGTCATATGGATGATATCTTTCAAGGCTTCTTCTTTTAGTTTTCTTCCTAACCCTCTGCAATTCCAGGAGACGTACTTCATTATTTACTTGGCTGAGAGGTGTTGGCTCCCTTTAGAGCCTGGCCTTTCTTTCTGGTGTTGCGAGTGTTTACCATTCCTTTGAGAGTTTTTTGGGACCCTTGCAAGACATCTAGATAAGTTTTCTTGTCTCTTTCTTTTTTCTTGGATTTCCTTCCTCTGGTGGCTTTTTCCGGTGTGATTTGGGAGCTGCTTGTGCCCAAGTCTTCTTCATCTGAATCTTCTTCAGATTCTGAGGCTAGACTGATGTGTTCTTCTTCCGTCTCTTTTTCTTTGGCTAATCCTTCAGGGACTTCTTGATCGACGCTTGCTTCCCCTTTCCCTTTCTCCTTTGGATCATTCTCCTTCTCTTCCAGTGCCTCGAATCTATTGCATGTGAACGTGTTTTCTGTCTAAGTTTCCTGGGCTTCGTAGGTGGCTTGAGTGGTTGTGGTAGGGCCTGCATTCCTATTCTCTTTCGGCTTCGGGATTGCTTTACTTTTTTTGGGTTGCTTCCATTCGTCTCCATCTGCCTTGTCTGCTGATTGGGTCTTTGGGAAGTTCCTTTGGAAATGGCCACATTCATGGAAGCTCCTGCATTTGAATGGTAACTGTTTGTAATCCAGTTTTTGAGAATGCTTCCATGCCCCCACCTTGAGCTTGACGAATTCTGGCAGTCTTGATTCTAGATCCACTTCTACGCAGATCCTTGTGCAAGAGTAATGGGCTTTGGTATCTTCTTTGTCTATGAACCGTCCTAGTCCATTTTAGATTTTTTGCAGAGATTGATAGTTCCAACAGTGGACTGGTAAGTTTGGAAATTGGGCCCAGATCGGAACCTCCTTTGGGACATCGATTGAGGGGTCAAAATAGGGTGTCCATTTGTTAATATATAGGCCTTGTGTCCCCATGAAATACAACCCGCTCCTAAATATGAGATCACGATCTTCTTTTGAGATAAATTCGAATATGAAGAAACCTCTTCCTACCGGGTAGCACATTACACTACTCTGAATAAGCGGTCTCCAGTTTCTTTGGATCCAATCATTTGTGGTTTTTGTTGAGGGCTAGAGCCCCATAAATTGACCAACCAATCCACGCTCTACTAGATCCAGAGCTATTTTGATGGGCTGATCTTCCTGGAGAACAATTTCAGGGATTGAGTCGAGTTTTTTAATGAATTTCGGTATTGAAAGCGAGGCAACTGACGTCCCTTGTGAGGCGATAAGACTTCTAAAGGCCTCCTCTGCTGAAAGAGATGGGGGGGAGTTAGCTCCCCACCCCCTGGCACTCCCATGGCAGCTTGTTGCACGCTTGAACCCTGACCAAAATGCTTGTTCAACCTGCATGCAGATCCACTCAAAAAAAAAAAAACTAGGAAAAAAAACAACAACATATGCTATTAACCATTACTTAGTATAAAAAATGTATTAATATCTTATTCTCTTTAATAAATTATTTAAAAAAAATATATTTTTATGAAACTTATTAAATTATACAAATTATAATAAAATGTATATATATGTAGAAAATAAATATCATCTCTTCTTTTATTTCAAATTTAAGTATGTTATTTTTAAAACTAAAACATATAATCTCATGAAACTTATTCAAATTATACATATTACAGTAAAATGTGTCTATGTAGAAAATAAAAATCATCTCTTCTTCCTAGGAAATGATGTTTCTAAACTAACATTCTATCTTTTTCAAAGTATGAAATAAAAAGACCAAAACTAACATTCTATCTTTTTCAAAATATGAAATAAAAATTATAAAAAGACCAAAATTTACACTGAACCACATAAACCACACAACAACACCTAAATATAACAATACAAATCATTGCATCCACATAGTAAAAAAATGGATAAATGGATAAAAAAATAAAAAATAAAAACCACAAAACAACACTTGAATAATAACAACAAAACATTGCATCCACATTCTATAAAAAATAATGGACATGAAAACAAGTAAATTGTTTTGAATGCCAAACTCTGTTCAAAAGAAGTTTCTCTTCAAACTATGAGAATATAACTTCTACTTCTTCTTCACACTTTTGAAATTATAATTTTTACGATAACTAAAAAAAAATAACGTACTCTCAAAACATACGTATAATTTTTACAAAACAACACTTGAATAATAACAACAAAACATTGCATCCACATTCTATAAAAATAATGGACATGAAAACAAGTAAATTGTTTTGAATGCCAAACTCTGTTCAAAAGAAGTTTCTCTTCAAACTATGAGAATAGAACTTCTTCTTCTTATTATTATTAAGACTTTTGAAATTATAAATTTTACTGATAACTAAAAAAACATAATGTACTCTCATCCTTAAAAAAAAACATTTTTTTTCACATCTTAGGAAAACAATGCTAAACATTTTCTCTTCAAACTATAATAATAATAATAATAATAATAATAATAATTATAATAATTATTATTCACATTTTTGAAATTATAATTTTTACTACTCTCATCTTCTCTTCAAACTATGAGAATTCTAATTCTTCTTCTTCTTCCTCCTCCTCCTCCTTTTGAAATTATAATTTTTACTACTCCCATCCTTCACACTTTTGAAATTATAAGGAACATAACATACTCTCATCCTTGGAAAACATTTTCCTTCACATCCACATTCTATAAAAATAATGGACATGAAAACAAGTAAATTGTTTTAAATGCCAAACTCTGTTCAAAAGAAGTTTCTCTTCAAACTATGAGAATAGAACTTCTTCTTCTTCTTATTATTATTATTATTAACATAACGTACTCTCATCCTTAAAAAAACATTTTCTTTCACATCTTAGGAAAACAATGCCAAACATTTTCTCTTCAAACTATGAGAATAATTCTTCTTCTTCTTCTTCTTCTTCAATTATAATTTTTACTACTCTCATCTTCTCTTACTACTCTCATCTTCTCTTCAAACTATGAGACTTCGACTTCTTCTTCTTCTTCACCATTTAATTCCTTTTACCTAGAGTTCCATTTTCCCATATCCATGGGAAGAATACATGGAGTTCCATTTTCCCATATCCATGGGAAGAATACATGGACCAGGTTATTGATTTTGAAAGTTTTAAAAAGTTCCTTCTTCTTCTTCTTCTTCTTCTTCTTCTTCTTCTTCTTCTTCTTCTTCTTCTTCTTCTTCTTCTTCTTCTTCTTCTTCTTCTTCTTCTTCTTCTTCTTCTTCTTCTTCTTCTTCTCCAGGAATTTTAGAACATATATGCAAACTTTTTCTCTTTTCTTAAGTTTATAGAACATATATGAATTTTTTTTCTCTTTCTTATGTTTTTTCCAAATAAAACATATTTGTATAAGGAAAACATATTTGTATAAGGATCCATGGGAAGAATACATGGACCAGGTTATTGATTTTGAAAGTTTTAAAAAGTTCAATTCTTTCTTTATTTATGTCAATATTAACTAGGGATTTTAGAACATATATGCAAACTTTTTCTCTTTTCTTAAGTTTATAGAACATATATGCAAAAAATTTATCTTTCTTATGTTTTTTCCAAATAAAACATATTTGTATAAGGTTGTAGGTGTAAGTATATTCATTATTCTATTTGAAATTATTTCTTTAGCCTTTCTTTATTTTCTTTTTGCCTTTCTTTATTTTCTTTTTTGTTTCATCTTATTTTGTATGGTATGGTGATTATCATTGATATTTTGTAATATATCACCTCTTGATTAAAGACAATTTACAATGTATTAAATTCTAAAATTTATTAGAAGATACTTCTTAATTCTAGTTGGTTTGTTTCCCTATAATGATTAGAATGGAGAATTTTAGTATTTGTATGGTAGCTAGTATTTAATCATTATTTTATTAGAGGAAGTCAATTATAATCTTACTTTTCTTTATTAAAGATATAGATGTGTAATTAACCTTAAGATAGTATTTAACATTTTTTTTCTATCAATCTATTTCGGGGTGGTAGGTTGAACTCATGTTCAAATGAGTCTCCATATTCACATTAAGTTTATTTGAAATTTACTCATGAATTTTGGATTAGCATTGCTAACAACAACCTTTAGAATTACATGTAGTCTATATGGATCTTTAAGTAAACCATCTATGATTGGGTGGGACTTGGAATGCTTATATATACTACAAAAATGATTACATTCAATTAGTTTATTGACTACAACAAAATGACATCCTTTCCATTTGATTTAGGCAACCCTTCTATAAAATTCATAGAGATTGTTTCCCACCTTTAGTATGGTATTGTTAATGGCCATAGGAGTCATAGTGACTTAAATATGTCATTTTTGTTCCATCGACATAATTCACATAATGATACAAACCCAAAAGTTTCTACCTTTGGATTTTTCAAAGAAAATGGCATTGGAATTTTTCATAACTTCACACATATAAAATCCCCTAGGGGGGATATCAATTGGCAAGTGCTGTGATATGAAGTTCTATGAGGTTCCAAGTTCAAATATCCCCGATTTACCCATGCCCGTGGAAGGGGAATACATATGGCACCTGGAGGTTATAGTGGTAGTCGTCATAATCGACCCCATGTCACGAGAGTACGAGACTGACACATTTTTTGATTCCGTCAGTCATAAAAAAAAATCATTACATAAAAGTCAACATATAAAATAAGATAGCCTAATACACATGGTAAACCCAAGAACACAAGAAATTGTAATGGAAAAACCAAGAGAACTCCACTCTCAACTATAATGTTAAAGTATATCGAGTTAGTTTTCCTTGACTTAGGTTGGACCACAATATCAGAAAACAACAATCAATGTGGAACCCATATGGGCAAGTACTCTATCGCAGTGATTGTGTATCTGGCTCCTGTGCGCTTCCCTGGTGGGTTTATAGGTCCCATGAAGTCAATTGCCCATTTCTCAAATGCTTGTAAGGTTAGCTAGGGTGCTAATGGCATGTCATATCTTCTGGATGGTTTCCCAACTCTTTGGAATACATCGCAGGCTCTGTAGTAGTGAAATTTCCATAGCTGTGTGAGGCACTGACAGGCGTTCGTAAAATTGAATTGGCACAATAACTTGCGGCCAAGTATCAGTGGTTGAGGTTTCAACCAATCCAAGATTGGCGGTCGATTCCTCCGGGAGTTGTTCGGGATCAATGGTTGGTAACTCGGTTGCTTCGAAAGACCCTTGTTGGTCTAGCTTCCGCCTCAATGGTGGCGGGGGTGGCTCCAGGATAACCGGTGGCAGGCCCAGAAGCCTTTGTGACCAGCGGAGCTCTGAATCCTCCACTGTGTGAGAAGATTCATGACACGCTAAGGTATTCTACATGAACAAACAATAACACACACTAAAAGAAGCCCCTATGAGATAAGACAAGCAAACACTAACTATTTTGAAGAACAGTTACAACAACCAACACTAGAGCAACTTACTGGTGCAAGTGCAACTCGAATACGGAAGCACACTCCGAGTATACTTTGCAAAGCGTGGATCGATGTTTGTCCTAGGTACCGCGGTATACCCCTGCAGTCACCTGTGTATGTCCCTAGAAAAGATTGACAACTAGTTTTCCAGCACGTGAACAGTCACCAGGCGGGTTCAGTCGATAGTCGGGTAGACCACAATGAGCAGGGTATCAAGCTCGAAACCTGTCAAGGGTATCGAGAGCAAATGGTCCGGAAGACAACTGAGGACCTCGAACGGATTCGAGACCCATGAAGCTTCGTGGCAAATGCAAACGACAGAATCCCTCAACAAATCCTCGATATGTGTTCTCCACTACGCTTGGTCCAGCTTTGGAGGGGTTATCTCTGCTACCTTTCCTTACGCGACCTCGTGTTTAGCCTCTGTGTTAGAGGGGGGTCCCAGATAACTTTCACGCAACTGGAATTCTACACTCCCTATTGACAGACTCCAATGTTTGGTTTGAGTGGCCTTGGAGAATTTACTCTCCAACCTATTCCAAGGCCCTAGTCCTGAGCTAGTGTATGAACCCTACAAACAAAAAGTCTAATAGTTTTTAATTAGCGTTGCTTTTAATGGGATTTTTTACGTCACAAGGTATGAAGGTGAAACTGATGGTGTATAAAGACTCAAAGAAAAATGAACAAGAAATGCTTGGAAACAAAAACTTTTACAAAAATGCAAAAACCAACAACTTTTCAACAAGAAAGACTTCTTTTCTTTTTGAATTTTCTAAGATTTCATGCAAAAACTTATGAAAAAGACTTCTTCCTAGCTACTGATGCAACAACACAATCTTCAAACAAAGAAGAAAATGAAAAAGAGATTTTTTTTTATTTAATTGCAAAATGAAGCAATAAAGGAAAAATGTCGACAAGCACAAAACCAAGAAAACAAAATAAAATTATGGCTTAAAGCACAGATCACGAAGAACCAGCGCAAAGACACTCAAAGGCAATCAAGAAAGCACCGATTCCAACACTTGTCTAAAAACCATAAAACAATTTTTTTTTCTTTTGTCTTTTCTATCAAAACATCAACTAATAAAAACACAGGTTATGAGCCATAAAATAGTTATCATGGTAATCAAGATCACTTTAATACTTGGACAAGTCACCTTTAATTTCCTGGAAGAGTGATAGATAAGAGGCCTTAACCTGCTAACTGTGCAGCCCCAGACTCAAAACCCTTGAGAGGAACACTTCTCACCACAGGAGGGGATACTGCCCCACCCAGGCTGAAAAGAAACCAATAAAGCCCACGACTGTCACTGAAACAGAACGCGTGCAAGCGCGTGCTGAGCGATCACAGCGTGCGGGTACCCGCGGGCTAAACTTGAACAGGCCGCGGGTCTGTATAAAAGCTAAGACAAAACAACCATAGGCAGCCCAAACCTGAAAAAGGCCACTGGTACTGACAACCAGGGTCTCTTAAGGATTGAATGCTTCTATTTTAACAGAAAAAGAAAATGAATACAAAATATAACAAACACAATAAAGCAGACTGCAAACAAGACAGTGAACCAACAAGACCCAAACAAGATCTAGAAAGCCCCTTGATAAGGTAAACTTCTGACAGGGAAGAGGAGACTGCCTCTCAAGCTTTCTGAGTCCTACACGCTACTGAAACCTCTGCAGCAAGCGTTCAAACGCGGGCTACAGAAGGTTAGGGCGCGGGTTACACGTGGGCAGGCCTTCTGCAAGCCGCGTGTACCTCTGTGTGTCTCGATAATAAATGTCAAGCAACAGTCAAGGAAAAAAGTGGTATTGATAACCAGGTTCCCTACTAGCTCTGACCTAACAGAAAACAAACAAACAAAGAAACATAAAATATAATTCTTTGAACTACCCAAAAACCTCTCTTGAATCCCGAAACCCTAAGAGTAAAATCTCCCCAGTGGAGTCGCCAATTCTGTTGTTGGGAAATATTACCCTATGGACTAACAAGCTAGGGCTTAAACTTGCATGCAGATCATGACCCTCAAGAAATTACTTTTAACCTATCACCCCCAAAACTCAAACCCCTTTTTCACATACAAGCATGGAAGAGATCTACTAACCTTTTTCTATCGATGTTTGATGTAGATCCTCCATTGCGCTTTGTCTGCTTGCTCTCACTGCTCCTTCCAAAGACAATCCTGCAATGAAGACAAAACACTACGCATGCATGTTATTCTTCTACCTATGGGTTAGAGATTAAGCATAAATCAAATAAAATATATATCACTCGTGCATTGGGACGGGAAAAGTATTCTTTTATTAATCTCAAGATGAATCAACTTACAATAGTGATAGAGACCGGCCACCATTCCTCGATCCTGATCCTCGGCTCCTCCTCTTCTTTGTACTCCAACTTCTTTGCTTGAATTCTGTTTAGGCTTAAGAAAATGCTAAAGGGTTGGGACAAATGGATTCGGCAATTGGGCAGAGTTTCTTTGCTATCTTTTTTCTCCTTCCAAATAGTACCCCTACCCCTTCTTTTATAGGCTAGAAGGAGCTAGGGTTTTGGACGAACTCTCGGCCATGCATGGCTGGGAGTTCCAGTTAACTGAACCAAAGATTTTCGTCCTGCCGATAGCTTTCCTGTTTTTGTGCTTTGTTAGGTAAACACAGGTTGTAGTGGGCCAGCCAGCGTTCCAACGCGTGCAGTAGTGGGCCTGCCAGCGTTCCAACGTGCCCAGTAATGGGTTAGGGCGCGGGTTACTTAATTTAAGAGGTTTTTTCAAGAGTTTGTTCAGCATGGCCTTGGCAAGGAAGGGATATGAGTTGGCCTAATGCCAGGTAAGCATGTGTGGTGAAATTTAGGGTTATAACAAGTAGTCTTTAGCATCTCTGTGTAAAGTAGGCCACCAGTGGCCAACTCTAAGAACCTTCTGCACTGTTGCTTTTCCTGCATAGTTTCCTCCTGCGATGCCTTCACGAGATTCTGCTAAAATAAGTGGTATTTTTGCTTCCATGACACATCTCCTCAGGATCTCATCAGGTCCCATCTTGTATAGTTGTCCAACTATAAGTGAAAAATATGCAGCGCGCACTAACAACTATTTCTTCTGGTTGATTGTGTATTCACTAGGTGCCATTCCTGTTGACAGGAACTGGACTATCTTGGTGAAGTGATCATCAACCTTTCTAATGGCCAATAGCTGTGCATCCAACAATGTATCCTCCAAACTAGTAGGTTCATCTCCATGTTCCAACCTCGACAAGTGTTCAGGTCCTTTGTTCATTCTCCCTGGATTAACCATGATCTCAAAATCATATTCCTGAAATAGCAGAAGCGATCTACATATTCTTCCCCCAACACTAACTTGTTGACTAGGTATTTCAACGTGGAGTGATCAATGAACATTTTAAAGTGTCCTCCCAACAAGTAGTGGCGAAACTTCTAGAACACATACACCATGGCTAACCCTTCTCTCTCAGTGGTGGTGTAATTTATCTCAGCTCTTGATAGCTTCCTGCTAGCAAAGGATAATGGGTGGTCAATGTATCCAACTCCCGGTTGTACTAACACTGTTCCTAATGCAATAGAAGATGCATCAACATGCACATGAAATTCCTTTCTCCAATCTGGGAAAACCAGAATAGGCGCAGTAATCATTTTTTTTTCCAGTGTGTCGAAGCTCTGTTGACATTCTTCTGTCCATTGAAACTGACAATCTTTCCTCAAAAGATTCTCCATGGTGCTGTGATTTGAGCATAGCCTTTAATGAAATTCTTGTAGTATCTTTTATGTTCCAGCACAGTGCGCAGCTGTTTGACTGAAGTAGGAAGGGGTAAATCAACTATAATGGAAATCTTAGATGGATCTACCAGCAATCCCTGCTTAAGCACAATATGGCCTAGCAACACTCCAAAGGGTGAAAAGAAGATGCACTTCTTCAGGTTCATGGAAATATGACATTGCCTGCACTTATCCAACATTAGTCTTAAAAATTCAATATGATTTTGCAATAAGCTAAAAACAGTCCAATCATAAAAATATGCTTCCAAAATTTTATGTAAAAATTCCTTGAATGCTTCAACCACCACCCTAGAAAATATGGATGGCGCATTCTTCAATCCAAACGACATCACTGTATACTGGTAGGATCCCCATTTTGTTGCAAATGTGGTCTTATGGAGATCTTCTTTGGAAATCCTGATCTGATGGTATCCTAAGAATTCGTCTGTAAAGGAGTAGACCTCCTGTCCTCCCACATTGTCTAACACTTCGTCAGTAAATGGTGTAGGGAATGGATCATGTAGAAATGCATCATTCAGCTTCCTGAGATCTACATAGATTCTGATCTCTCCAATCTTCTTATCCTGTACCACCATAGGGCTAATCCATTCTGACTCTTCAATAGGTTCTATGATCCCTGCTTTGAGCATTATGTCTAGTTCAATATTCACTTTCTCCTTATATTTAGGGTTCAATATGTAAGGTCTTTGTTTAACTAGCCTTGCATCTGGTTTCAAGGGGATCTTAATCTCTCCCATGGGCCCTTTAATTCCCTTCATATTAGTGAACATGGTTGGAAACAAGTCCCGATATTCATGCAATAAATCTGTGATATTATCAATAGTGGCATCATCCCAGTAATCTCCAACATTAGCAAGATTAGGTGCTTGCTCTGTTCCAATATTAACTTTCTTGATTTTGATTGGTTGTTCAATAAAAGGTAGTTCAACTCTTGGTCTTTCTATGTTTTGTTGTCCTTCTGTTTCTGCGATGTTTACCTTCCTAGGATCATCATCTTCATAAGCATGGATATTGTAACATCCTTGCAATTTTTGAAGAGGTGCAGTCCATTCATCCTCTTCTTGCTCCACAGGGAGGCTAGGTGCCTCCTCAAATACTTTTTGTCTTACAACCTGTAAAGCTTGATCTACCATAGGGTACTGAATTTCAAACAAGAATGTAGCTACAAAGTTCTGTGTCATACCTTTCCAATCTGCAATGGTGAGGCACCGTTTTGCTTCAAGGTACCGGTTGATAGGTGTTGTGTCTAGAGTATTGATGAATTTATGCACCCACTGTTCTCGAGGAATTCAACTCTAGGCCTCCTCACAACCTCGCACATGGTCTTTTAGACATCTTTGACCTATGTACCTAACTTCACATCCTTGGACTTGTTCTGAAAATCGCGTTGTCATCAAGGTACGACATTGTATCCAATTTTCTATGTTCCTTTTATGTGTTCCCCACCATCTTGATGGAGTAGCTTTCAAAGCCTCGTTTAGTGCCAAAAGTCTCTGTTGTACTAGTACAATTTATTCAAATTCCAATAAGAAAGTTTCTAAGTGATTCAAACCATCAAACATGGGTAAATTACTTATTGTTGTGCCGATCCAATGAAATTCTCTGTTCAATATAGCACATCGTCGCACATAAACTTCATACATCTTGTTCTTCCAGTTATCTAGTGCTTCTTCTGAGTCTGATGAGCATGCGTTGTCACTTCGCCAGCTTAAATTCCCATCTGCTGTAGGATTAATGTAATCCTGTTGTCTTGCAATCAATTTGTATATATTCTCTAGCTCATATGCACAGTCCTCTTCTCTGATGGGATCTGTGTATCTGGGACCTTCATTAGGATCCAAAGGTGCGATAACCCTAAGGCCATCACCTTCAAACTTCATTCTTATTTTCTTCAAGTCCACAATAGTAGAATTATTGAAAGCCCAATCAATTCCTAATAGCGCAAGGTAAGGACAACTATCATCGACTATCTCAATTACCTCGAAGTCCACAAATGTTCTGACCCCATCGATGTCCACATGGACATATTCCTGTCTTCCGAAGGGGCTCGTAGCTTGTTGATTGGACATCCTATGCCTGATGGGGGAATATATCAACTTAGGTTTTCCCATCAGTGCCAAGGTCTGCTTCGTCATAACATTGACCTCCGATCCTAAGTCGAGGACCACATAATCTATATCATATTCTCCAATTTGAGCGTTAAGGTGTAGTTCCTTATTTGTCCTTCTCTTTTTGGATAGTTGATGTACTTATTTATTCAGTAGAGGATCTACATTTTCTAGCTCATACTGTTTGATCAAGCTTTGGATCTCTTGTACAACGCTCTCATCCTTTATCAAATTAATAGAAGTGCATAAGAATTCCATGAGTTTCCTTACCTCTTTTCTTTCTCCAGGTGAAGCGGACTGATCAAAGGCCAGGGACATTCCACATTCTCTCACTTCTAGTTGTGCCTTTGATGAATAAGACTGATCTCTTCTAAACTCTTTTATTACCTCTTCAAATGTCTGCTTCTCTCTCTTTGGATCAAACTCTTGTGTCTTCTCCACAACTTTTCTGACTCTTGATTGTTCTTTAGTTTTCCCTGGAGTCACCCTGTATTATTCTGTAGAAGCGCCTCCTCTAGTGATAAAAGTGACTCTAGGATTTTCTCCACGAGGTTCTGTTGTGATTAGATGTAATTGTTGGTTTCCTCCTTGTCTTTGCTAAAGTTTGGCTAACAACGCAGGACAATCTTCTATGACATGTTCAAATGAGTTACAGTAACTACAAGTGGTACAAGGGTTCTGACAGTCCCTTGCCAAATGAATTGGCTGTGCACAATTATAACAAATGATCCGACCTCTACCTCGAACCATACCTCATCCTCATCCTCTTCCTTTGAATCCACCATGAGTTTTGAAGTTTCCTCTTCTAGGGGAATTATACTGCATAGTGTTCCCTTCTTGATGTACTTTGCCTTAAATTTTGTATATATCCCTTGATATTTCATGGATGAGGTCATAGGCCCTACAATCCCTATAATCATTCCCTACTGACTTACAGAATGTGCAATACCGATTTGTGGGTGTCTGAACATATTTTTTCATGTAATAGCATTCGCTGGGGCGATGTCTGTTTCTACATACCTCGCACCAAGGTAGGGTAACTTGATTCAAAGGGATCGGAGCTCTAGATGCGAAGTACTCATGAAATAGGGGGAAGTGCTCCTTGTCATGGCCTTTCGATTTTCATCTAATGCACCAAATATCTTCTCTTTTATCCTTTCCCTTATCTTTCTTCATATCTTCGACCTGTAGAGATAATCTAGTTAACTGACTTAAAATTTGACTCATACCTGAGCTGGATTCTCCCATAGGGGTTGATTCTAGCTTCAAGGAAATCTCAGTGCCTCAGCCTGTGAAGTGATCTTATGTTGCATTAGAGGGACTCTAATGTGTGGTAAAAGGGTAGAAATGAACCATTCCTTGTTATGCTCGTCTGGGATATGAAAAGTCAGCCGACCCATTAAGGTTTTAAACCTCTGATCAAACTCCCAAACAGGTTCAACTATTCTCTACTTGATTTCTTTCAACTCTGTAATGGATTGTGACTCCGACTTGGGTTTCTTGAATTTTGCCACCAATGCATTCGTGATCTCATTTAGCGGTTTAGGCTGTACAATTCCTTGGACAAGTTTTATGTACCATCTCAGTGCATGGTCTCTCAAGGTAGTACTAAACTGAGCTCGTTTAATAGCTTCGTCGGTGGCATTCTTAATACTCCATACAACTTCACATAGAAACCAGTGTTGATCAGGATGTTTAGATCCATCTCCTCTAAAGGTGGGTAACCTCATCTCATCTGCCATAGATCTTACTAGGCTTCCTGACTGAGTGTGCATTGAACCACTTGTACCAGTGCTCTGAGTGCTCTGATAACTTAGGTTACTCTGGTTACTTAATGTTGTTGGAACAACAAGAGGAGTAATAGTACTTACTTCAACAGTCTGCGCAGTTCCTGAAGTTTCTGACTCTTCTCGGTGAGGTTCTTCAGTCTTCTCTTCTTCTGCCCTAGTGGAATCTGAATGTTCCTTGTTCAACAACTCTTCTTCTTCTCCACTATAGAAACCTTCTTCTTGTGCTTGTTCGTGACTCTACTCGAACAAGTTCACTAGAGGAACTTCTCTAAAGGTCCTCCCACTATGCGTGTGTCTGATCTCTGTGTCGTTGTCGCTATCTAAATTCTTGAACATTAGATTTTTCAGTCTGACCTGCTACTATATCTTCAATATGTTCTTCTCATGCAATAGCATCTTGATCTTCAACTTTAAGAAGTGTGAAAAGTTTCCACTGGGTCCTTTAAAGAAATATCTCTTTGCTTGGCTATACGATTCTACCCTATCAATAGCAAACTCTGTGATGTAACCTCCAATGGTACTATCAAACCAGTGATCTACTGCTATTGACATGACGTTATCAACCCTTTTGACCTTCTTGATCAGCACCAATGTCTAAACCACAAGCGGTCTAGATCTGATCTCAAACTGGGTGTCTGCTAATCTGGCCAGCCACTCGTATAACTCCTTATGAGTTCCTCCAAAGAAAATCTCGTGTATATCAATAAAGATATACCTTCCCAGCTAGTCTTATGCGCTAATATTAGGGTTCTTATTCTGAGATTCTGTGAAATACTTTTCTTGTTCTTCTATCCACTTATGAATCTCTGTCTTCGATGGAAACCACCTTGACATTCCCTCAGGAAGGTCCCAGTCATGGAAACAGAACCATTTGTTGGCACAACGACAAACCCAGGGTTCAACTCTAATAACGCACCAACAAGCCCTAACTACTGGCCCTTTCAGCAACACCTGCGAAGCAGATGCAGTCTCACCCGAAGTAGCAATAGGGGGTTGCAGGACACAAGTGTCTACAACCAAAGGAAATGCAAGTGGAATCAAGGAAATCACACAAGGAGATTAGACTATTCTTTCCAAACATAAGCCTACTTCGCACATAGATATATCAGATCTAACATACTAATAATGCATCATCAGAGTAACATAGCAAAGAACACAACATCAATCACACACAACAAAAGGATATACGTGGTTCACCCTCTCCCTAGGTCTACATCCATAGAACTATGCTTTATAATATATTAGGTGAAAGCTTACAATTCTATTTGCGCTCTTAGCTTGCAGATCTCTCTCCTTCTCTCTTTTCTCTATCTCCCTTCCCTACGCACCCAACTATAGGGTTTATCTTCACACCCAACTGAAGATATTACAACACAGACTTCTCTCACCACACAATACTCCTCTCTTAGTAATAAGAACAATCACTCATCATCACATAATCGAACCCATATCAGGTCCTCTTGACCTTTAGTTATACATTACAATAGATCACCGACAGCCTAAGGCCAAAACCTAGGTGTCAAAACCCTAGATGCCAAAACCCTAGGTGTTTAAAACCCTAGGTCAACTTGAATCGTGTTTCTGGGCTTCACCAACCTCTCTTTCCTTATTTCCCTCGAGGTGCTCCAAAGCATCTATTGGTGGCTTTTTCTGCTTGCTGAGTTGTCCACGATTTGTCTTCCTCGATATTCTCATCCAACGGATTTCTTTCTCAGACTTCACTCCATCTTTTCTTCTCTTCTGCTCACTTCGACCCAGTATCAGTCACTGTGTCTTCCGCGCAGTTCACATTTCTCCTTTTCTTCCATAATCTTTGCTTTCTTCCATAACCAAGGGCCAACATACTGCTTTATATTTCATGACATATGCTTGGACATTATTCCTTTTTCTCTACTTCACCTTAGTGGTTTACATTGTGCCATAGTAAGTGGTATTTCTTGGGAATGAGTTTGCTACTAGGAACTCCCTTACAATCCATCGCACTGTTCCCGACCATACTATTTTCCCCCTTTTCCTTATCTCTTGGGATTTTAGGGTGTATTGACCCAAGAAAGGGGTTGTCCCTCATTATATGGGAAGAAGGGGATGAATACCCAGAGGGATTGTTGTTGGGTAAAAGATAAAATCCTATGTATAAAACTTCTAGATGCTTCACATAGGGATTTCCCAAGAAAAAAATGAAAAACTTATCTCTAATAAAAATGATACCCACAAGAATAATGTTTAAGAATGCTTAAAGGGTTAGTTGGAGGATAGGAGGTCTCATCATGAGTCGGACTATCATGATCATGAATATTTAGTGGTATGAAATTACCATAATTTGGTCACCAATCTAAGGTAATGGATCTTAGTTCCATGGCTGAGAGAAAGGAGGTCTCATCATGAGCTATCCTTCTCATTTCCACTAGGTATTTGTGAGTGACACTGTCATTATCTGGACACCACGCCAGGACAATGTCCTTCAACTTGTCCTTAAATTGTGAAAGAAATAAATAATGGTGAAACAATGGCCTTGGCGAAATTACATTGTGAATGAAGGTGCCACACACCCTCTATAAAGGAACCCATGAATGAGACACTACAACCCCTTGTATGCCATAAACCCCATACCCATTGTATCTTAACCCTTAACCACTTCATCCACCTTACATGTATTAGAGAGGGATATCTTGGAAACAATCCCTGACCTAGGTTAATATCTACCCAATAGGACACCTTGTCAACCCTCTCATATCCAATCTTGGCAAGTCGCATAATGTATTTGAGCACTTAATTGTTTGATAGGGTAATATTTGATGCACATGCTTAGGTGGCTCATTTATTGACTTGATTTACTTATCATGATATTTTGACTTGAGATCCTTAGAGGGAGTGTTTGTTTGTCTTTGCAGGACTTAGTTGGTGGATAGTTTTGGAGGAACAAGCCTAGCTTGGGCTTCCATGGGGCTTGAAGCCCACAAGTGGATGCCAAGGGCTCGCATGTTGAATGAAAGAGATGAAACTTCAGAGGCCTAGAAGATGACTTGGATGACATAACCCATCCCCCACATGCCAAACATTTTTTCTAGGATAGGTAAAACGAAATATTTAGGAGCATGATGTCACCTAGGGGGATAGGGTTTGGTGGTGAGCTTACCACTCATTGACACATGGAATTTTTTAGGAGAATGAGGATTTGACCATGAAGAAAGTGACTTGGATGCTTGAAATGTGGCTTTGGGAAGCCTAACTACACTCCTTAAACATCAATGACTTGCTCCTATTGCCAAAACGTCCCCTAAAAGGGTGACATCACTTTAAATTAGGGTTTCTTATGTGTAAAAGTA
Source organism: Picea engelmannii (assembly GCA_009831015.1). Taxonomy (NCBI): domain Eukaryota; kingdom Viridiplantae; phylum Streptophyta; class Pinopsida; order Pinales; family Pinaceae; genus Picea; species Picea engelmannii. The sequence continues at coordinate 180,903 of ML802737.1, read as the reverse complement.
AATTTTCAAGTGAATTGTTTAATGTTATTTTGTAAAAGAGGAAAGATTAGGTTTTTTGACCCCTGATCTTTTGGTTTACTCTAATATTATGTGGACAAACTATTTTGGAGACATTTTGTATAAATAGAGATCATAAGATCTCATTTCATTACATAACTTTTCCATTGTGAGAAGTACTTGGTTGAAATTTTCTCTACCCTTGGTGATTTTGGTGTTTCTCTCTTGTGGAATGTCTTTTGATGAATGTCTAATGGTGAATGGATGAAGAGGAGTGATGTGAACCCCTTAAAATGATTGCTCTCTTGAATCTTGGATGAATGTTGCATGGTAACTAGGGTTTGTTCTCTCATTTTCTTGAATTAGGTAAGTAAAAATATGCATATGATATTATTGTATTTCTTATTTTGGTTATTGTTGGTGGAAACCATAGGAGAGGAGTATTCTAGATACAACCTCCATCATTGCTTCATCTCTTTGTTAATTTTTTCAAGTCTTTATTTTTTCAAGGGTTTCTAGGAGGAATACGAGTGTGTACACCCTCCTAGATTTACCCTAAGTTTGATTGCCATACCCTAGGGAGTAAGAGGGTTTACACCCCTAGGTTTGTTGTTGGTTTATATTGTGCTTTAAATACTCCATCACCCAATTTTAAAGGTATTATTGGTTGTGGAGCCTGATTATCTTCCTGATTTAGAGGTTTCTTTCAGTTGTTCTTGGACCCCATTCCCTAACGGGGGGTGTCAGGAGGATTTCCCCCCACAACTGTCACCAGGGAGGTCTAGTGGGGGAAAATACAATTTTTGTAGCCCCCCCCTAGTGGGGGATTTGGGGGAAACACCCCTGAAGTGAAATATTGGGAAAAATTTCCTTTTAAAACATTTTAATTTCGTAGTCAATATGGACCATTCATTATAAGGTCGCAGATCCGATGGTAGAAGTTATGTTAGGGGTTGTTTCCCTAGAAGGAAACCCTCTTTCATGAGGAAATTGTATTATGTCTTTGTATGTGTGTGATTATTTTATTATGAGATAGGAGAGTGTGAGAGAAAGAAGAGGAAGTTACAATGGGCGTGATGTAGGTTGTATCCCTTCATTTTGCTGGATAATAAAAAGGAAGGACCTGGCAATTTCTCTAGTGGACGTAGCCCACACTGGGTGAACCATGTATATCTGTGTCTCTATTTTATTGTGTATCTTCTATGTTTTATTTCTGAATTTGTATTATTTTATTTCTCTGCGGTCCTGTGTTTCTAACAGGCACTAATATGAATTATTCTTTCATTGTAGAAACAAAATATTGCATCGGGAAACATAATTTCTTGTCGTATTAACTTTTTGCAACTTGGGCTATGTTCCTTGTTCTAGAGCACTTCTCAGCCAGTAGGGCGTCCCCTCTAAAGGGATATTTTTTGCTTCTATTACAAAATTTCATCTTTAGCCATTAGGGATGTAGAAACCCTAATCTAATTCCTTGAATAACTCTCTAATCAATTGTTGGAAATTGCCCAAAGTTTGCACACTTACACTACTTGGTCTAGTGCACTGTTTGGAAAAGATTGGAGGAGTTTTAGAGGCTGATTTTATTGTTGTAATAAGTTGATTGTTACAGACATAAGTATGATAAATATTGCTGGAGATTTTTTTTACAAAAACCTTATCTTTTCATGCTAGTATCTTGGTCTTTAATCTTGAGTTTTACTAGTGTTTAGCTAGTCTATCTCTTGCATATTTCACTTGATTTATAGCACTTGTTTAGCAGCTTATTGTGCCATTTCATTGCTGATATATATTTTTACTAACAACTGCTATTACGCCCATCAAGCTTAACTTGTTTTTCCAATTGGTTATATTGCATCATATGCTTGTTTTTGTTTTGTCTTGGGAAGGTACTTCACTATCAATAGGTCACTTGACACATTTTGAAACCCTTGAAACTTCCCAAGACTCCTTCCCAAGATCCTCATATAATTTAGAATTGATCTTTAGGGGCATCCTATTCATCTTCATCCTTTTTCCATCTCATCCCCCATAGGTTCATAGGGATTCCCCCCTTGAGGTGACTACCTCACCTCTAAAGTGACCGGGACACCTACCTAAGGTGACAATGGGTAGTTTCCCTCTTAGTTGTCACCAATTTGTGGTTGGCTCAGGATTTTCCCATCCGAAAAATTGTGCGATAACATGATTCAATGAAATGAGTGATCGTTACACATTATTTTGGTCATCCCAGTGATCCATTGACAACATGTGTTCATGTTCCCGAAAAGAGTCTTTCTTCATTAGGAAAGTCACTGACTTTCTCTTCTCAAAAATCCTATTAAGGAAGGTCATCGTAGGCTGCACCATATGCAGGGTGTGATGAACCCTGATCGTCGCCCCCTACCCTAAAGATGGGTTGCGACATATCCACAAGATTCTCTACAACTAGGGTGTGACAATGTCAAAAGACTAAGAAAAGGTCAAGTTTCACGAAAGTTATAGAAGGGGATCTTCTAGAAGGTGAGGTGGCATCTGTATGGTTGGGATCCTACTCACTTCTTTGATTTGGTGGGATCATCCTAATCTCTTCAACCATCTCTCTTTACCTTATAGAAAGAGGGATATCTCATGGAAAAGGTTAAGCACAGAAGGTTGATTTCAAGGTTAATGAAGATTGAATAGGCTAAGATTGTATGGAGATTTATGCATTGGATCATTCTTGAGATCCTCATTTTAGTTCATCAAGTCATTGTGGATCTTCTTCATTCAAGATTGGAGAAAGTGTGTGTGTTGGAAAAAAGGGTCATCGAAGGGAACCTTGCTACATCAAGTCTTTGGTTGTAATCTCCACTTTCATTTTAATATGATACAATGATATGTTTCTTTCCCATAAAACTTATCTCATTTTATTGTATGATTCCTTGATCACATACATAGGTTCTCGTTGAGTATATCATATTGTTTTCACTTTGGTTGGCTTGTGTTCCCTTACAGTTTCAATATCACAAGAGCATCAAAGTGGAGCTAGGATGACAACGGCAAGAGGAGGCGATATTTAAACGATACGTTGCCCATATGTTGTTAGATGGTAAAATCAATGATTAAAGCTTAGGGAAAGTGCCTATTTTTTTGTTCTATATCTATGTGGATCTAGGGAGATCTGTTTATGTCTGCATTTACCGATAAGTCCCGTAACTGTGATCCCATTGCAATAGATACCAAACACCCCACATACAAGTAAAGAAACACTATAAAAATATGTTTCTTAAAAAATATATCCTTGTAAAATATAGAGAGGGAAACCAAGAGAAACAACAAGAAAAATAGGGCTTGCAATACCGAAGGTAACTCTGAAAACCTTTTTTTTTTTAAGAATGCACTAAAAATAGCTTGAATCAAATAGGGGAAAGATTGAGATGATCAATAGAATGAAATCACATACCTAAAATTTCTCTGTTGTGGATCTATATGTGGCCTACGATGATCCCTTAAAAATTTGTCTCTTCAAAAAAATATACTCACTCCAAAGTCTTTTCTAGTAATCTCCCCTCTAAATTTTGGCAAAATAATGAAATAATGATTAGGTTTTTCATTTATAAATACATATATTTAGAAAATGAAATTTCCGATCAGTTTTTCGTTGTATATTTTGGCACGTTGATGATAAACACGTGCTCTATTTTTCTTTTAACTTACTTTTTGTGTGTGCTATATAGTTTAAAATGCCCTAGTGCACCATTTATGTAAAAGGGCATTGACAAACAATTTAATTGGCAAAATAAAAATGCAAACCTTCACAATTAAAATTTTGTGGAGGATAAAATGGAGGTCATTCTTTAGCACATCTCATAATTTATCTCACCGGTGCAATTTGTATATACAGATTCACTGCTACTATTGTTTATTTGGGTTGGTTTTCATTGATGTCAACCCTTGAAGAAAGTCCAATAGAAAATTTTGGTAGCACAAAGGTTTGGGTAATGGATTCAAGTTTGTTTGATGGATAATGGTATGAGTTTTGATATATTTGCAGGTAAGAATATTTCAAATGGATAGTACATGTCATGCCATTTCTAGTGGTATGTGGAGCATCGCATAATTCCTCGTGGTTAGAGAGTTATGGCCATGTGAAGTTGGAGAAAGGTTTGGGTAATGGACCCAAGTTTGTTTGATGGGTAATGGTATGAGTTTTTATATATTTGCAGGTAATAATATTCTAGATGGATATTACATGTCATGCCATTTCCAGTGGTATTTGGAACGTCACATAACTCCTCACGGTTAGAGAGTTATGGCCATTTGAAGTTGGAGAACCTTCATGAGTCATCTAGAAGCCCCAAAAGGTCAAAGTAGTCAAAGTGGTTTAAGAGATTTTAGAAGGTAAATAATAAAGTTAAGTGATGAGTGTACTATAAGTCAAAGTGAATACAAAATAAATTCTTTAAATAATAAATTTAATGGAGAAATTACTAAGTGGAAAAGTGGTTAGAAGTGAGTTAACCCTAAAATAAGGAAAGTGGGTTAAGATGGTTAAAAGGTAACCCCTTCAAGAAGCTACATGAAAGTATAAATAATAGGCAAGACTCTCTCATTTTAATCATTGTTAAACCCTAAATAGTGGCACATTACCCCTTAATTGGGGCATATTACATTAATAATGTTATTTTATTTATGTCAGCTTGGGTCCATTAGTTGTAATTGTACCTCCTAGTCTCCTATATATACCAAGGAGACATTTTCATTTGGAATCATCTTGTATTTGGACATTTATGTGGTGTATAAAGAGGTTTCCCCCTCGAAGAGGCTTGTTATCTAAAATTCTCTCTTTTTCAAGGCGTTGAGTACTTATTTTGAGGTTTTTCTATTCTATATTGATATTTGGTTCTTAACATATGGTATCAGAGCTCAAGGTATTGGGGTTTTTCTGCTACATATGAGACACCTTGGAATTTTTGCTATAATTTTGTTTCTACGATGTTTCAGAAGGAACCCCTTGGAGGATATTTATCAGAAGGATCAAGGTACGTTGGGTTCAGATTGCAACTCCATAGGCCTTATAATTTCAGAGATACATCCTGTGTAATATAGGGTTCTGGAATCATCCTAAATTGAGTCATCGAGGAATTTTCTCTATAAAATGTTTTCTGTAACATTTCAGACCCTGAAATCTGGAGGATATTCACAGAAATTATTAAGGTTCACGTGATAAAAATTTCATCTTCTTGGTCATCTTACATTTGTAGACACACCCTATGGAAGATAGGGTATCTGACTAGTCCCATTGAATAGTCTCAAGCATGTGTTCCAGGTAAAAGAATCATAAATTATTCCTAGAGTATCCAAATTGAGTGAGACTTGTTACATTGGATAGTGGACAGTCTTTAGTATTTTTGGTACAATTTTTAGACTTTTTTATCAATTATTTAGTGCGGGGCACGCTATACAAGTAAGATCTCCTAGAAAGGCCCAAAATCAACAGGTTGTGGGAAAGTTACCATAAATTCCACTTAGCGCATACAATTTTGATCAGACCTATGGCAGTGTAGAGAAGGAATATCAGAGAGCTACAAAAAACAAAATTCATACACAAAAGGGCTAAAATTTTGGGATACATCAAAAGAAAGATTGTCTAACAGAACCACCTCAAAATTAAGGTTTCAAAGTGATACTTGGCCAACATGCCACCAAAAAAGGGGACTTCTACACCAAATAAGCCTTCTGAAAGTCCTACTTGGACTCTTGATGAAGGTGAAGAAATGCGTAGGGACATAAATGATTTACAAAAGAAGATAGTGACAAAATATGAACTACAAGGGATGATGGATTCAACTGAAGCTAAATTGGAGGTAATAATGGATACTAAGATGGATAGTTTAAAAAGAGAGATTATGGAAGGATTGAAAAATTTCCTAATAGAGAGGACACGTGAAAGTGAAAATGTATCCCATGAAATTCATGATGAGGACACACGGAATATGGATCAAGAATGGAGAAAATCCAACTTTGGGTTGAAGACCAACCATGTTCCTAAGATCGATATGAGGAAGTTTGATGGAAAGACCCCAATCACATGGATACTTTATATGGAGCAATTCTTTGATCTACATAATGTGCCATATACACAAAAGGTACATATTTCTTCTTTATATTTAGAACCCAATCAATTTGTGTGGTATCGATGGTTTTTTTCTCGCAAATCACTCGTCACTTGGACAATTTTCACGGAAGAAATGATAGCACACTATGAGGATACACTGAGCAATACCTTCTTTAGACAATTGATAAATCTCAAGAAAAAGGGTTTAGTTACAGAGCACATTGAGAACTTCCAAAGATTGAATATAAAGGTAACAAATATTCTAGATGAGCACCTGATTGATGTATTCATAGGAAATTTAAGGGATAACATTCAACATGAGGTTCGCCTTTGGGAACCCAAATCATTGGAGAATGCATTTAGGGTGGCAAGAAATGTTGAAAGTAAAAATATGGCTATGGTTACTAGAAGGACCACTCCTAACATCTATCGAGAGAATAATGCTCCTTCTTCTAAACCACCTCAACCTACAAGGTTGAAACCTCAACAATTCGAGGAAAGAAACACAAAAGGTTTATGCTTTAATTGTGACAACAAGTACAGTAAGGGACATAAGTGTGGCTATAAGAAATTATTCTACATATATTGTGAAGAGGAAGAAGAAAAAGAACAAGAGCATGAACAAGAACAAGAACCATCTCAAGATGAAAATGTAGAAGCAATTTCTTCTGAAGAGTTGACTCCCACAATACCATGTAATGCATTCGATGGAAATAGCACTCCTCAAACCCTCAATATCGAAGGATATATCAAAAAGAAAAAGGTAGGACCCTCAATATCGAAGGATATATCAAAAAGAAAAAGGTAGTAGTCCTAATTGATTCTGGTAGTACTCATAATTTCATTCACTATAAATTAGCCAAAGCTCTCAATTTCTTGGTATATCCAGCGCCAGAGTTTCAAGTAATGATTGTAGATGGAGGAACTATAAATTGCTTAGGAAAATGCAATAAGATCACTCTTACTATGGGGGAATATGTAATGAATAGTCCAATGATTTCTATACCCATGGGTGGTGCTGATGTCGTACTATGAATCCAATGGTTACAATCATTAGGAACATTGGATTTTAATTTTCAAGAAATTTTCATTGGAAAGAAAATAAATTGAGTTAAGAGGTATTACAGGGAAGCCTAGTAAGGTGATAAGCTCTAATGGCATGAACAAATTATTGAAAAAGGGGCATCAACGTGTTATTGCACAACTATGCTCACTAGATGTTCAAACATCTAAGCCATATATTCCCCTATATCTCCAAGGGATCATTGATAAGCATTCCAAAGTATTTGAAGATATTCCCAAAGGTATTCCACCCACTCGAAATCATGATCATGCTATTAGCCTAATTCCTGGGATTTTTCCTCTTAACATTAGGCGATACAAATACCCTTATGCCCAGAAGAGTGAAATTGAGCGTATGGTTGATGAAATGTTAGAGGCTGGCATTATTAGACCTAGCCAAAGTTCTTATTCTACAGCGGTGGTAATGCTACTCAAGAAAGATGGCTCATGGCGTATGTGTCCAGATTATAGAGAGCTCAACAAGATCACTATTAAAGATAAGTTTCCCATTCCTGTCATTGATGAATTGTTAGATGAACTACATGGAGAAATCTATTTCAAAAAGTTGAATCTTTGTTCAGGGTATCATTAGATTAGAATGAAGAAAGAAGATATTCCAAAAACAACATTCCAAACTCATGAAGGCCATTATGAATTTTTGGTCAAGCCTTTTGGAGTTACAAATGCACCTTCCACATTCCAAGGGTTGATGAATTCCATTTTCAAGACCTTCCTTCGAAAATTCGTGTTAGTATTTTTTGATGATATACTAATCTATGGAAAGTCTTGGGAGGATCATGTGCGACATGTTGACAAGGTGCTACAACTACTAAAGGAGCAAAAGCTATATGCCAAACCATCCAAATGTTTCTTTGGGGTGAAGGAGGTAGAGTATTTGGGTCATATTGTATCTCATGAAGGTGTCAAGGTAGACCCTAACAATATTAAGGCCATGATGGATTGGCCAATTCCCAAAACATTGAAGAATATTAGAGGATTTTTGGGTTTGACAGGTTACTACCGCAGGTTTGTTCGACACTATGGAAGAATAGCATCACCTTTAACGACACTAAATAAGATGGATACATTTTCATGGACTCAAGAGGAAACTAAAGCTTTTGAACAACTTAAAGAGGTGATGTGAAAAGCTCATGTCTTGACCACTCTAGACTTCACAAAACCTTTATTGTGGAATATGATGCCTCGGGAAATGGAATTGGTGTTGTCCTAATGCATGAAGGAAGGCCCTTGGATTTTGAAAGTTGACCACTCAAGGGAAATGACTTAGACAAACCCATTTATGAGAAGGAAATGATGGAAATACTACATGCATTAAAGAAATGACATCCTTACCTAATAGGTAGGAAATTCAAGGTCAAAACAAATCATGATAGTATTAAATACTTCTTGGAACAAAGACTATCTTCAAAAGAACAAAACAATTGGATGACCAAGATATTGGGTTATGATTTTGAAATTGTCTATAAAAAATGGAAGCAAAATGTTGTGGTAGATGCACTCTCAAGAAAGGATGAAGATGTTGAGGCCTTTGTCTGTGCTATCTCGATCATCCAACCTGATTAGATAATAGAAGCAAGGGATGAATGGAAGAATGACTAAAACATGTGGACTCTCATTCAAAGGTTGCAACAAGATTCCATTGCATCAGATACATTTACATGGAAAGATGATTCAATATGGTACAAAGATCACTTATATTTATGTAAGAACTCCCAACTTAAACAAAAGGTACTATTAGAATTGCACACCTCTCCGGTAGGAGGGCACTCGGGATTTTTGAAAACCTACCATAGGGTCAAGAAAGATTTTTTTTGGGATGGCCTTAAAACTGATGTTCAAAGGTTTGTGGCAGAATTTTTGGTTTTCCAACAAAATAAGGTGGAAACAATTAAGACCTCGGGTATTTTACAACCATTAGCCATCCCAAGTCAGTGCTGGGAGGAGGTTTCCATGGATTTCATCACAGAGTTATTGAAGTCCAAAGGAAAGAGTGTCATCATGGTGATTGTTGATAGACTGACCAAGTATGCACACTTTTTTTCACTCTCTCATCTCTTCAAAGACAATACAATTGCCATCGCATTCATGGAGAAAGTTCAAAAGCTACATGGAAGCCCAAAGATTATTGTAAGTGATAGAGATCCCATCTTCACTAGACATTTTTGGACATAATTGTTTTCTTGTTTGGGTACTCAATTGGCTCATAGATTATTCTATCATCCTCAATCTGATGGACAAACTGAGATAGTGAAAAAATGTCTGGAAGCCTACCTTCGTTTCTTTGTCTCTGATAAACAAACACAATGGTTCAAATGGTTACCCTTGGAAGAATGGTGGTATAACACTTCGTTTCATACTGCAACAAAAATGACACCATTTATGGCACTCTATGGATACCACCCTCCTTCCATCACTTCTTCCCTAAAATAAAAATCTAAGGTTCAAGCAGTGGAAGATCACATCGAGCATCAACAACAAGTTCTACAAATCTTAAAGGACAAACAAACTATGGCACGAAATTGCATGAAACAACAAGAAGATCAACAACGTAGTGAAAGAAGTTTTGAAGTAGGGGATTGGGTGTTTTTAAGACTATAACCATACAAACAGATGTCCCTCAAGAAATCCAAGATGGATAATAAATTATCACCAAAGTATTATGGCTGTTATAAGGTGTTGCAAAAGATTGGTACTATGGCATACAAATTGGAGTTGCCTGCATCTTCACGAGTACACCCAGTTTTCCATGTTTCATGCTTAAATAAGGTTATAGGTGACAAGATCCCAATTCAAACTATATTTCTAGAACTTCATGAGGAAGGAAAAATCATATTGGAGCCTGAAGCCATCATTGACACAAGAATTCGCCAGCTGAGGAATAGATCCATTTCAGAGTATCTCATTAAATGGAGGAAACTATCGGTTGGAAATTCTACTTGGGAAGATGAATCTTTTATACAGAAGCATCTTGATTTACTAAAGCGTTGTGGACAACACTTGTCTCAAGGAGAGGGGCATGTTAAGCCCTAAATAGTGGCACATTACCCCTTAATTGGGGCATATTACATTGGTACCGTTATTTTATATATGTCAGCTTGGGTCCATTAGTTATAGTTGTACCTCCTAGTCTCCTAGATATACCAAGGATACATTTTCATTTGGAATCATATTGCATTTGGACATTTATGTGGTGTATAAGGAGGTTTCCCCCTCGAAGAGGCTTATTATCTGAAATTCTCTTTTTTTCAAGGTGTTGAGTACTTATTCTAAGGTTTTTCTATGCTATATTGATATTTGGTTCTTAACAATCACACTTGAGAATATTGAATATCTACAAGTGACTAAGGTAAGCAAAGGATATCTAAGCCTAATTTCAGAGGGAAGGTGAAGTAAAGAAGGCCAAAATTCAAGGGAGGATAAATTCTTTTGATGATGCTTTCTAAAGTATGTTATTTACAGGTCATCTCACCATTTTCGCAATAACTGTTTTTCTAGAATGATTCAGACCATGCAATTGGGAGTCCATTTAGGAAACATATTCAAGTAGTTGTGATACAAATTTTAGTTGTTGGGTTGTTTTATTTTTGGAGTTACATGCCATGGAAAATAGGGTTTGTGGTTAGTCCTGAAACTAGTCTAAAACAAGTGTTTCGGGTAAAAACGTCATAATTTCTTCATAACAGATCCAAATTTAGTAAGACGAAATGTATTGGTTAGAGTACAATCTGTAGTATTCTCTGTAAAATTTTCATATCCATATAAAAAATATTTCGCGCGGGGCATGCTCTACAAGTTCTCTCTCTAGAATAAGCCAGAATTCAACAAGGTATGCCATTTTTTCTATAATGCCTTTTATGAGAGGTTTCAAGTAGTGAAATCTGGAGGAATTCTATAAAAGACACTAAAGAACGTTGTGTACCATTTTCAGATATTTATTCATTACAGGTACATAGTTATGATTATTGAAAGTTAGGGTTGTTGACTAATCCAAAATTAGTCATGTGAGACTAAAGTAAAGTTTGATGAAAATGCTAGTCTCTTGTTGTGAAAGTTAAGGAATGTTTATAGGTATGTGATCATATACACCAGGTATATTAAAGAGTTACAAATCATATTTAGATGATGAAATTGATGAGGGATTTTGGTTGAGGTACATGTTGGGTACATGGTTGAGACAAGTATTTGATGAGTTGGGACATACATGAGGTGTATAGTTGATGATGTTGGTACATCTTGATGAGTCATAGTTGATGAGTAGTTGATACATGATTGTTACATACTTGGTACATGGTTGGAGGCACTTGTTAGTATTATTGTTGACACATGGTTTATGGATGATGTAGCATACTTGTATTGGTAAATTATTAGAAGCACATATTGATCTTGGTGATGATTATGAGTTGTTGTGTTATTCTTGGTTGATGCACATATTTGAGAGTTGTCTTGGTGATTGAACTTGGTGAGTAGATCTGATTTGGTTGATAATATTGATGGTACAAGTTGATTACAGCTTGTTTGGTATAGGTTGGTGCATGGTTGATGCACTTTTTCATGGTACAGGTTGGTGCATGGTTGATGCACTTGTTCATGGTACAGGTTGAGGTACATGTTAGTGCATTGTTGATGCACTTGTTCATGGCACAGGTTGAGGTGAAGGTTGGTGCATGGTTGATGCACTTGTTTATGGAACAGGTTGATTACATGTTTTTTGGCACAGGTTTGTGCATGGTTGATGCACTTGTTTATGGTACATGTTGAATACAAGTTGAGGTACATGTTGATGCATGGTTGATGAATGGTTTAGGTTATTAGTACAAGTTTTTGTGTGTAGGTTGATTGGTACAGGTTTACAATAGTATATCTCACAGTGATAGTGTGACAGTTGTTCCATCATTCTACTTATACGTCAGGGCGGTTGGACAAGGAAAGGACAGGTGGTTGTAGCCACCTTCCGGTTGTATCCAGAGAACATAGGGGGTTTTAGCCTCTTTTTGGTTGTATTCAAGGAATTGGGTTGTTGGATCTTCCCTCAAGTTGTATCCTGAGAAACTAGGGGGTTGGAGCCTCCATCCAGTTGTAGTTGAAAAACATTGGTGCTTCCAATGAATGTAATTCTTAAAGACATATAAGAAAATTTATTCCATGGTTTTCTCCCACTTTGGTTTCCACGTAAAATATTGGTGTACTGTGTATGTGTATGATTTCTCATTTGTTTATTGTTTATTTACTCTACAACTGTTCGATGATGAGTATAAATTGATATAACACTTGCATTTTATGGTGAAAAAGGATTAAATTTCTCTATTATTGATTCACCCCCCTCTTAGTAATCCAACAATTGGTATCAGGTCTCAATTCCTTCATAAAACAATTTAACCACTGGAAGGAGATCATGGATTATTCTGAGAATGGAGTACCAATGTTTAATGGTCAGAATGGTTTAAAGTATGAGATGTGGAGCAGACGGAAGAAAGTATTTTTACAATCACAGGGACATTATATTTGGCTATCAGTTTTGATAGTATATGATAGTTCAAAAAGGGAAAAGACTGCAGCCAAGAAGGAATTGAAGAAGAATAACAAAATAACAATGGATTTCATCTTGGAAGGATTACCTAATCCGGTAAGAGAAAAGGTTTGTAAATGTTCATCAACCAAAGAACTTTGGGATAAGTTACATGACATATATCCTTCACCCATCACAGATTCATAAAATGCCAAAGAAGATGCAGATACAAATCAAGAAGAATTATGTTCACCATGTCAAATAGATTCATAAGATGAAGAGTGCATAATCACCAGAGGTATGTTCTTTTTTCTTTAATTGCAAAAAACACAGACATATTGAAATATAATGCCATGAAGGAAATGAGACAAAAAAACTAATTGAAAAGGAAGACAATTATGAAGTAGAATTGACTAGTTCTTTAGATTAACTAAGAGAATAAAATAAGTCACTCAAGAAAGAACTGATGAAACGAAAGGAAAGTGTTTACATTTTTTAAGAAGCACAACAGGTCATCGAGAACTTAAGAACTCAGCTAGAAGAATCTAGAAAGATCGAAGAAAATCTTAAATATCAAAAGTAGTATTTGGAAGCCAACGTAGCAACACCGAAGGAAGAAGCAGAAATGAGAGAGAAGATACTGAAAAATCATCTTAAGGAAAGAACTAACGATCTAAACCAACTTGAGGCAGAGTTTGGTCAAGAAGAGAAAGGACTTGAAAAAGAAATAATCACATTAAAAATTCATCTTGAAGAAGCGAAAAGAATAGAAGAAGTCATGAAATATCAGATAATGAAGAAAGAAGAAGATGTTGAGAAGCTTGAAGAAGAAGTTGTCACATTGAAAAGTAAAATTGTCAAGAACATTGAAGAGACAGAAACATCCACATCAGTTATAGAGAATGAAGAGAGGCACTCTAGGTTGCTAGAAAAGAAGAATGAAGAAAATAGAAAGAGTTATGCAGAAGTACTCAAAGGAAAGAATCATGGTCAACCAGAATCTAAGAAAACTATTGAAGATACATCTTCAAGAAGACCATCTATGTTCAATCCACAAAGAAGATTCAATCATGATCATGATCAGTCAAGGCAGAAATTCAAAAGGACTACACCACAAATAAGATCATTCACTCCCAGGTATGCAAATTTATTTTATGGTCATTGTTTTTATTGTACTAATTTTGGACATAAGGTTGGAGATTGCAGGGATTATAAGAGAAATGTTCAAGCACAAAGTGCCTATGTGGCCCCATGTAACATTGAATGTTAAAAATGTCATAACTATGGACACATAGCTAGTGATTGTAGAAGCATGATCAATACTTCCATGAAAGAGAACATTGATATCAAATATAAGAAAGTATGGATAAGAAAACAGGAAGAACAGGTGAACAAATACCAGGTACCAGAGATTTCAAGAGTGACAATAAAACAAGATGAAGAAAATTCTACAGAGAAAAAGAAAGATGCCAGATACATAAAGGTTTGGAAAATAAATAAAAGAGAAAAAGGACACGTAAATAAGGAACATGTTCAAGAGATTGTACTTTCAAGCATTGTAGTGAAATATGAATCCACAGACAGAAAGAAAGAAGTCATATCTCAGAGAGATGATGAATCTACCAATGAAGATGATGATAAATATACCAATGAAGATGATGATGAATACACATTAGAGCAAGAATTTTTCTGAGCCATCCGACTTAGAGAATCCAAGGTAATATGAATATTAGACAGGGGGAATCTATGTGATAGTTGTGATAGACTAAAGAACCATCCTTCGAGAAGCTTGCAGAGTTTGAGAAGACATATCCAGAGCAGTCAGTTAGTATAAGTACAATTTGATATATTAATCAAGACTTCATGATAGTATAATGATAAATGGGTCAGCATTATGGATAATTGCACAAGTAGAGTCTTGGACAGTATGGACAGAGATGGATTCCTAACAACACTTAGCAGGTTTGGACAGATATATGACAGTGGAGGAGAACATGGATTCATATATTGGTTCAAAGAGTGGTTCAGAGAAAAAGGAACATTATCATAATGGATGATAATTACACAAGAAATGGCTCGAACAATGCTAATGGATTCCAAATTGCCAAGTATTTTTTGGACACATGCAGTGCATACATCAATTCACATTCAAAACAGAGTAATGCTCAGAAACAACAATGAAAAAAATCCCTACGAACTATGGAAAGGAAGCGTATACAAACCTCTACATCAAGGTGGTACGATTTCAAGCAACTCCAAAGGAATCACATGTATTAGCAGTGAAGAGGATTTTCAGATATCTCAAAGGAACATAAGAGTTTGGATTACGGTATCCAAAAGGAAATGATCTAACATTTATTTCTTGCACAAATGTAGATTGGGCATGTTGCATTGATGATTGGCGAAGAACCAATGGAGCAACGTTCTACTTGGGTGAGTGTTTAGTATCATGGTTAAGAAATAAAAAATCATTATTATCCTTATCTACAACTGAGGAATAGTATATTGCAACAACATCATATTGTACACAATTTCTATGGATGAAACAAACTTTGGCAGATATACAGGTTGATTATTATGATCCCATTCCAATCTATTGTGATAATACAAGCGCCATCAGTATCTCAAAGAACCCGGTGATGCACTCCAAGATGAAGCACATTCCAATAAATTATCAATTTCTACGAGAACACGTTGCAGAGAAGAACATCAGAGTTGAATATGTGGGCACAAGAACAAGTGGAAGACATCTTTACAAAACCGCTTCCAAGTGAATCCTTTGAGTGTCTTCACCAGAGACTCAGAGTAATTTCTACTCCAAAATGAATGCTTTTGAATGCTTATCTTATATGTCTTGGATATACACGAGGAAGCACCATAAAGAGGACAGTTCAGGTTGGGATATCAGTTTCAGGAAGAGCTCAATCATGGGAGTATCCCCACGGAAAGTTCAGTTAGGGGGAGCAACCCCAGATGGAAAGATACCTTTTCCATTGATGACAAAGGGAGAGATATTTATCAGATGTAGGCTTACAGAAAGATCACATAGGCATGGTTCTAGGGGAGAGCGATGGTCACATGGGGAGCATGAGTGATATGACTTCAATATTTCATCAGAGTGTTTCCATAAATTCCAAAGGGGGATATTTTTTATTATTTGGGTTGGTTGTCATTGATGTCAACCCTTGAAGAAAGTTCGGTAGCAAATTTTGGTAGCACAAAGGTTTGGGTAATGGACCCAAGTTTGTTTGATGGATAATGATATGAGTTTTGATATATTTGCAAGTAATACTATTCCATATGGATAGTACATGTCATTCCATTTCCATTGGTATGTGGAACATCACATAACTCCTCATGGTTAGAGAGTTATGGCCATGTGAAGTTGGAGAAAGGTTTTGGTAATGGACCCACGTTTGTTTGATGGATAATGATATGAGTTTTTATATATTTGAAGGAAAGAATATTCTATATGTATAGTACATGTCATGCCATTTCCAGTGGTATGTGGAACGTCACATAAGATCTCATGGTTAGAGAGTTATGGCCATGTGAAGTTGGAGAACCCTCATGAGTCATCTAGAAGCCCCAAAAGGTCAAAATAGTCAAAGTGGTTTAAGAGATTTTAGAAGGTAAATAATAAAGTGAAGTGATGAGTGTACTATAATTCAAAGTGAATATAAAATAAATTATTTAAATAATAAATTTAATGGAGAAATTACTAAGTGGACAAGTGGTTAGAAGTGGGCTAACCCTAAAATAATGAAAGTGGGTTAAGATGGTTAAAAAGTAACCCCTTGAAGAAGCTACATGAAAGTATAAATAAGAGGCAAGGATATTTCATTTTAATCACACTTGAGCATATTGAATATCTACAGGTGACTGAGTGTTGGCAACCAATTCACATTTTCATACTGTCCTTATAAGCTGCCTACACCAGTGTTTTGCAAACTTTGATTTCGTCGCAATCTTTCCAATAAAACCATACCATTGTTTTATATTCATTTTCACACTTGCCTTGGTTCTCGTTTTCACGACTGCAAGCGTGAAAACGCTGGTTTTCGAAGTCATATTAAAAACATCATTAGATTGTTATGATCGCTCTTGTTTATATGCTCATCGTATTTTCCAATTTATTTATCATTACACAATTGACAAGATTCTAAGATCATTATTCTTTTGATATTCTTATTTGTTAATGAGACTTCGTTTACAAGACTGTGGGGATATTCGTTTGATTGAGTTTATGATGCATTGGAGATTTGGATTTATATGTTTTTGATCGATTCACTTGGCACATTATTTTCACAAAAACACATTTGTGTTGTGGCAAAACCCTTGGTATAAATCGTTTTATGCAACACATAGTTCATATGGTCAAACCCTTGGTATGATTTCGATTTGTTGCTTTGATTTTAAAACTATGGTAAAACATTGTTTGCGCAAATGTTTGGTCCACATACCATATATCCATTGGTTGATTGAAATGGCATAGTTTGTAACACATATGCATAATGGGTTGAATAGTTGTAAGCACTGGCGGTTGTACTAAGAGTAATGACTGTTCTGCATGGGCCGAAATAAATCCACTACCCTCACACACTTTGGCATTAATGCCTGCCTCCTTACCAGGCTACCCCTGTTGATTTTTGGGCAAATATCTGAGTTTTGAGTCCTGCGTATACCTTGTCCAAACCCTACCCAAAATCCTGTCCACTGTATGTTCTCTCCTGGCTCTTGAAGGGAGAATTGAACCCCCATGGTGTTCAGAGTCGGTTTTGGTTTCATTTTTTCCAGAGAAGACTGCTTAAGACTGCCCCCGTAATTGCCCCCAGAGTCACATTTTTGCGTCAGCGGTTCTGGGCAAACGGTTTTGAATTAGATCAAAACATTGAAAACCCAGAACCGTTTTTAGCCCCTTTACTCTCATCTTGGGCGATTTCCTCAGAAAGTGAGTTAATATAGAGATCTATCTCTTGTTTTACAGGTCAATATTCAGTGGCTGGAACATGCGTTTTGGGTCCGTGTGCTTTTGATGAAACGTCTATGACTTCTCCAAACCTGGATCTCAGAACCTCTCTCACTCGATCCTTGTGCCTCTTTCCCTCTATCAAACCCTTTGATCAATCCATAGATTCATCAAGCAGTCTGTCAGCAAATTGCAAAACAATAGGCTCTGTTCTTTTAATGGAGAGGCAACCACTGCCACTGTTAGCTCGAAATTATCTTGACCAAATCGAATCATTTATTTTACTGCCCAGGTATGGTTTTTCACATCAATTTTGCATGATTTGGTTTCGACTAGCATAATCAATTAGTTATGTCTGCTTGAGTAGATTAAAAAAACAATTCAGTTTACTTCCAGTTACCAGAAGTGATTTCGTTTTTTCTATTTTAGCATGAGAGATTTCGTTTGCATCGATTCGTTTTCCTAAAACCAATTATAGCTATGATTTAGTCAATGAGATTATATTGTTCTCTGATTAGTAGAAGCGATTGATTGGTTTTGATTTTGGATTTTGGTTGCATCTGACCTGTACATAAGATTTATGTGCTAAAATCAGAACACAACTATGTATTGGATTGATACGTTTGCTGTTGTTAGATCCTCTCGGCTCTGACTTAGTTCAATTTATTTCTTATGGTTGGATTTTCAAATGATTCCTTATGCTTGAATTGGTATAATCCTGTACGTATGCAATGCATCCATATTAGTGATTGGTCTGATAAATACAATGAAATCTATTAAACCAAAAAAAACAGCTCTGTTAGTTTTGGATTTTAAAATGATTTTGTTGATAGTTGAAGCAACATAAACAGTTGGTGTTGATTTCAATTGGTTATGTAAACGATTTCATTGCTGTTGAGTTATCCAACATGATTATGTTTACCCAAATTTGTGATCACAAATGGAACAGAGTACTTCTATCTCTGTAAACATTCGATTGATCATTATATTGTCTTCTCTCAAATTAGCATAACAATTTTGATTTAAATAATTCATTTTTTTTCAAATAGCAATTAGATTTTTGTTTAAAAGTTTGAATATAATTCTATTAGATTTGGATTGATTAAAATCGATTCTGTTTTCAAAATAGGCCAACTACAGAATCGCCAGAATTAGTTTTCTGCCAATTTTATCAATAAACATTGTCTAAACTTCTGTGTTTTTTGTCTATTTACAGGTACCCACGAATTTAATTAACCAATTGGACATGCTACAACAGTTTAGATATGGTTTTCAGTTATTAGTCATAGGAAAAATTAGGGATTTGGGGAGATTATTCAGAGATTTTTGTGAACTGTTTTGACAATTCCCACAGGGATGTTTTACCCTGTTGGAAGTCTTTAAATATTTCTTATTTTTTGTAATAAGGGGCATCCTCACTTGTGGGAGAACCAGGCTATGGATTTCTAATACAAACAGAGACATGAGTTGATGTTTTGCTACAACTTTCGCTTTCATAATATCAATCTTTTGTTTCATGTTTATGTTTATCAATTTGCATTTGATTAGTGACTACTTTAGCTATCATAGTCTTTTGCAGAATGATATGATTTAATCAATGTGCTCCATGTCTGATTTCTTTCATTAATCTAAAATACAACAATTACTTTATTCAGTTAATGAATGACATATTTCTCTTCTTCATCAATTGAATTATTTTGTATAAGTCTTTGCATACGGGTTTATCTAACTGTGAAGATTTATAAATTATAAGATTGTTGTTATTTTTATGTTTTGTTTGTACTGTGATCATATCTTAAGAGCACTGCAGCTTATCATTTACGAGAAGCTCCTGAATAATTCGGATCGGGTTTCCTCCTTCCGATCAACTAAGACGAGCACAATACACAGGATAAATCTGGAGCATTTTCCAGGTCAATTTGAGATTAATTTTTATTAGTGTGTTAGTGTAATATTAGTATTTTAGTTAGATATATTTGTAGTTTAGATTAGTTGTTTAGTTTAGTTAGTTTTTGTTTTATTTCTGTTCATAAAATTATAAAATCAACAAAAAATATCTTTCTCTGTCTTAGGGAAGAATGCAAATGAGTTTTTCAGGTTTTATTCAAATCTGTAAATTGTAGATATTGTACATTTTGTGAATACGTTATATTTAATTAGTTAGAGTTAGAATAGTATTAGCTAGTAGATTGTATATAGAATAGTTAGATTAGTTTAGTTTGTTTTAATAGTTAGTTTTAGTTAGATTAGTTAGTTTAGAATAATTTTTCTTTTTTCTTAGGACCTTAGATCGGCCAACGGAGCCGCTAAACCCGTTAGGGTGGTTCATTCCAAATGGCTTGGGTTATTAGACAACCTTGGACCGGTTGCACTCTTCCAGTTGATGGACGGTCAATTTCGCCCGCCAACACTGAGGTAACCAAAGAATATCTAAGCCGAATTTCAGAGGGAAGGTGAAGTAAAGAAGGCCGAAATTCAAGGGAGGATACATTCTTTTGATGATGCTTTCTAAGGTATGTTATTTACAGGTCATCTCACGATTTTTTAAATAATTTTTTTTATAGAATGATTCAGACCCTGAAATTGGGAGGCCATTTAGAAAACATATCCAAGTAAATGTGATACAAATTTCATCTTGCGGGTCATTTTATTTTTGGAGTTACACGCCGTGGAAAACAGGGTTTGTGGCTAGTCCTGAAACTAGTCTAAAACAGGTGTTCCGGGTAAAATAGTCATAACTTATTCATAACAGATCCAAATTCAATAAGACAAAATGTATTGGTTAGAGTACATTCTATATTATTCTGTGTACAATTTTCAGATCCATACAAAATATATTCCGTGTGGGGAACGCTCTACAAGTTTGCTCTTTAGAATAAGCCATAATTCAACAAGGTATGCCATTTTTTCTATAACTCCATTTCTGAGAGGTTCCAAGTAGTGAAATTTGGAAGCATTGTATAAAATACACTGAAGAACATTGTGTATAATTTTCATATCTTTTTTCATTACAGGTACATAGTTATGATTACTACAAGTTAGGGTTGTTGACTAATCCAAAATTAGTCATGTGAGACGAAAGTAAAGTTTGATTAAAATGCTAGTCTCTTGTTATTAAAATTAAGGAATGTTTACAGGTATGTGATTAATAACGCTGGGTCTATTAAAAAGTTACAAATCATATTTGGATGATGAAATTGATGAGGGATTTTGGTTGAGGTACATGTTGGGTACATGGTTGAGACAAGTAGTTGATGAGTTGGCACATACATGAGGTGTATTGTTGATGATGTTGGTACATATTGATGAGTCACAGTTGATGAGTAGTTGATACATGATTGGTACATACTTGGTACATGGTTGGAGGCACTTGTTGGTAGTATTGTTGACACATGGTTTATGGATGATGTAGCATACTTGTCTTGGTATATTATTAGAAACACATATTGATATTGGTGATGATTATGAGTTGTTGAGTTATGCTTGGTTGATGCACATCTTTGAGAGTTGTCTTGGTGATTGATCTTGGTGAGTAGATATGATTTGCTTTATAATGTTGATGGTATAGGTTGATTATAGGTTGTTTGGTACAGGTTGGTGCATGGTTGATGCACTTGTTCATGGTACAGGTTGGTGCATGGTTGATGCACTTGTTCATGGTACAGGTTAATGCATGGTTGATGCACTTGTTTATGGTACAAGTTGATTGCAAGTTTTTTGGTACATGTTGGTGCATGGTTGATGCACTTGTTTATGGTACAAGTTGATTACAGGTTGATGCATGGTTCAGGTTATTGGTACAGGTTGTTTGGTGCAGTTTAATTGGTACAGGTTTACAACAGTATATCTCATAGTGATAGTGTGACAATGGTTCCATCATTATACTTATACATCAGGATGGTTGGACGGGGCAAGGATAGGTGGTTGTAGCCACCTTTCGGTTGTAGCTGGAGAACATAGGGGGTTGTAGCCAGAGAATTGGGAAGTTGGAGCTTCCCTTAGGTTGTATCCTAAGAAACTAGGGGTTTGGAGCCTCCTTCGAGTTTCATCTTCAAAAAAAAGGAAGTTGGCGCTTCCAATGAATGTAATTCTTAAAGACATATAGGAAAAAACATTCTGTGGTTTTCTCCCGTTTTGAGTTTCCACATAAAACACTGGTGTACTGTGTATGTGTATGATTGCTCATTTGTTCATTGTTTATTTACTCTACAACTATTGGATGATAATGCTACATTGATATAACACTTGCATTTTATGGTGAAAAAGGATTAAATTGTTCTATTACCAATTCATCCCCCTCTCAGTAATCCAACACGTACATCATAAAATAATTAAGTGCACTGAAATTCTTTAAAAGCCATTCATAATTATGTTTGAAGTTAGATTATTCTATGCTTCCATAAATTTATTTTAAGAATTTATTCATGTATTGATGATTGTTTTGGTTCAAAGGAAAGAAAAAAATGTTATAATATCGAATGGATAAATCTTTGTATTCTATCTCATTCCATATCGTTGCCTGTTATTCAAGTTCTTCCCTGACATTTGTGGTAATTCTATATTTGATGTATAATTCATTTATATGATTGAATTTATGTTATGTATTGATATTTTTGTATATCGATGGCCACCCACCTTTTCCAACTGGATCAAAACAGTTTTCTGGCGATTTTGGCAATTTACTATTTTTAGCAGTTTTAACTTTCGGGGCCATTTTGAGGGCCTAAATGAAGGTTTTTAGAGATAAATATTCTCAATGATAGACAAATGAATGATTGGTCCCCCAAAATGAATATCCTTGTCGATACCTTTCAAACGGGCTATCATAGGCCTAAAACGGATATCGTATGCAAAAGTTACGACCTCGGGAAGTTGATGTACTAACTTACCCAAATGGGGCCCACAAGAATTTTGGTGCTTCATCTCCTAGGGTTAGGTTTTTGAATGTCTAGGGTTTTTGTAATTCCTGTTTATTGTAAAAAGGCCTTCAAAGCTTCATTGTAATCATCTTCTTGCAAATGCGATTAGCCGTCACATCTATTCTCAAAGATAAGTTTCCACCATTCTAGTGAGTCTTTCACTCTATATTTTTACAGTCTCTGTACATTTCTTTCATTAATAGAAATCGTGTATTACTATATATATGTGTGTATGGTTGCATATATGATACATTTCTGTTATATTATATCTCCACTCTCATTTCATGCCGAAAATAATCTGGATCAATGGTATTAGAGCAGGCTGCTCTTGATCATTTTTTTTTTAGTGCATGTTCTAACGAGGTCCGAGTATAGAAAGTTGGGTCTAGAGCTTGTCTCTCTTGAATACAACCTCTCTCACATGCCCAAGAAACCCTCCATGGTAGAAGAAAAGAAAAACAACAGAGCAGATGATCCTATAAATCTGTTTCTTGAGCAAGCTCTCACGTGACAGAGGGATGAAATGATGGAGAATATTTTCCACATCCTTCAAAGCCTCCCGATAGCATCAGGTGCATCTTCATAAAGAGACCACTTTCGAGGCACCTCTCCTTTTAAGGTACAAGTCAATTTTGATATTCCTATATTTGAAGGTCAGATAGATGTGGATGCCCCAGACAAATGGTTAAATCTGTTAGAAGGTTATTTCTATGTTCATAATTTTTTTGATAGAGAAAAGATCACCTTCGCACTCCTTAAAGCTCTCCCCCATGTAAAACATTGGTGGGAAACTTACTAGGAGAAAAATTCAACAGAGGATTATGGAATATATGGGGCTGAGCCCACTTGGGATTTTTTTGTGGATGCGGTAAAGGAACAATATTACCCTATTGGAAACTATAAGGACCAGTACATCAGATGGACTACACTGTGGAAAGAGAGGGGCCAAGCAGTTATGGAGTTCACCAATACCTTCCATACCTTGTGCACCAAGTTGGGTATCAAAGACTTTGAATGACATTTGGTTCTAAAATACCGTGGGGCTCTACACAAATACATCCAAACTGAAATGGATTTTTTGGACATCTCATCACTCGGTGCTACTTATCGATATGTTGTTAAAATAGAGAAAAAATTTAAGCACCAGAGAAAACGGGAGTTCGGGTCTGCAAATCCGCAACAACCAAAGTATGAAAAAGACGGCCCTAACAAATAGTCTCCTGAAAACCAATCCAAGCCACAGGAAAAGAAGGGTCACGAGAAGACAAAGAAGGATACTGGAAAATGGTGTGATTTCCACAAAATCCCCTAGCACAACACCGATGAATGTTGCTCAAAAAAATCATTGGTGGCTGAGATCAAAGACAAGGAGCCAAACCTTGATTCAAAATATGATTATGAAAATGCTGGTAAAAGACAGATCATCGACACAGACCCCACTGTTATTGTCGCGACTGCAACAATTCAACCAGAAGAACCAACAGATCATGAAGAGGGGGAGCACCTTTTTCATTCACAGATGTGGGTGAAGGGGACCCCCATGATAGTGGAAGCCATAAGAACCGCATCTCAGCAGAGGTCATCAAATAGTTGGGATTATCAACAAAACCACACCCGCAACCATACAATGTCGGGTGGCTTCGCCAAGGATGAGATCTTCGTGTCAGCCAACAGTGTTGATTTTCATACGGTATCCAACCCTTCAAGGATGAGGTATTATGTGATGTTTCCCCATTAGATTTATGTGATGTTCTCTTGGGCCAACCATATATGTGGACACGCCATGTTTTAAATGAGTCTCGACCTCATAGTGTCATTATTTCTCTAGGGGGTCATCTCTACAGAATACCAGAGGTAGTTCCGACTACTGTCCCACCTAAAAAGTGCCGCAAGGTAGTATCTCATACTACAAAATTCATCTTCTTCACAATCTTCTCAAAAGGTGAACAAAAGGATACTGCAACCACTACAAACTTGGCCCAAGCACCTTCTATCCAACAAAATCAGATCAACAAGATTGTAGCAAAGTGTAAAGATTCCTTCTCCACAAAAGAATCTCATGTATCCAGACTGGTTAAAAAGGTCCAATCCTTCCAGCCACATGCTCATGATAGCCTTCCACAAACCGAGCAGCGTGACATCTCAAGCAAGGAAAGAAACTCACCAAGATTTAGATTCAGCAAACGCTTTTTCCTCTCCCCTGGGCACTCAACGCAAAGGAGACCATTTCTTCCTAAGGAGGGAGGATTGATCTAGGTGGATATCGGTGGCCACTGTTGGAATAGGGGAAAACCCATGGTTCAATGCTACAACATCACACCAACAAAGCCCTAACTACCCGCCCTTTCGACAACACCTGTGAAGCAGATGAAGTCTCACTTGAGGTAGAGGCAGGGATGGTTGCAAGACTCAGGGGTCTGCAACCTTAGTTGGGACACAGATCTGTGATTATAACACTTAATACATCTCCTATCACTGCCAATCCCTCGATATACAATCACTATCGACTTCGTTGATAAAACAGAGCTTCGCAACATTCACACTAATCTATAGTATTTCAACACTTAGCATATAAATGGATCAGAATGAGCTTATCAAGCACTAAGCATAACTATCTTGATCAGATCTAATATCCTCACATATCATAAGAACAAATCAGAAGTAGATCTATCTTAACATATCAAAGCACTTAGAAAATAACATGTGAACACATCAAGACAAAGCACAAAGCACATAACACAGTGTTTATGTGGTTCACCCCCACCCTTGGGCTACATCCACCAACTCTTCTTATTTCTTGTCTTCAGTCAATTGGTTACAAGCACATTGACTTCAAAACCCTTACTCCACACAGGATAGAAGATCTGTGCAGCTCGCTAGATCCTTCTTCCTTGCGTTACAACACAAAGCCTTCTACAGTCTCACACAGGGACTTGCACTCAGCTCTGCAAGTCTTACACAAAATGCACAAATCCTTGATCACACAGATCCAACTCTTGGCACTTAGCCTACATCACATAGATATACTATTCGACTACTTCTTACATTGCCTATCCTTCTATTTATACATAAAAAATAGGCCTAAACATGGGTAAACCCATGGTCTGACATCCTATTCCCATTACATATACCCAAAAACCCAAAAAGGGGTTGAGATCCCTTGATCTCCGCTTCATCTTGCGCTCCTCCTTCGACAGGATTTCGAAGTCCCAAAATAGGTCAATAGGACCAAGAAAATCCCAAAACTTGGTCAAGGGCCAACATGCCCCCAACACTCACCTGTGACTCATCCCGAGTCACTGGTCTGAGCAATTATGCCTCGAACGCCTCAATCTTGGCTCAAGCTTCTTTGACTTGCTGCTTTGTTGTGGCCTCTTGTTTGGTGAACTCCTAGATTACTGTGTCATTCACTGGCCCTTCTAGGCACTGCTCTGTTGCGGTGACAACCTGTTCTAACTCTGCTCCTTGTCTCTCTACCTCTGTAAACAACTGGCATGCCTTATATTGCACAGGTTGAAGTCATTGAGTGAATTCCATCACTTTGCTTTGAAGCATATGGATCTGCTGCTGAGTTGTGCGTTTCTCATGAGACCTCTTCATTATTTCTATAGCTGACATGGCCTTCAACTGCGCCTATAGTGTATCTGCATGCTGCTTCGCTTCATGAATCTGCGACTCCAGTGTCTGTAACTCCGAGTTCTCGGTGAGGTTTTCATAGGTTTGAGCATTGTGGTTACTCAGTTGCTTGCACTCCAAGGCAAGATCTTTTAATCTGTCAACTGCGCTATGGGCAGTTGCTTCTCGTTGGTCCCTTATGTCTTGCGGGGTCTCCAGTACAGTGCGTAATTCTAGACATGTGATGTGCTGCTGGAGTTGTTGGATCACTTCTTCGAGTTGTGCCACCTGTTGTGGAACTCTCTCTTCGACATTTACTTTGAAAACTGTCACAGAGCGAAGTGCTCTGTTGACTATTTCCTTAACTTCGAGTTGCTCTGCGAGTAGTTGTTCCTTTTCTTTATGTAATTGGGATTTTTCTTCATTGGACTTTACTTGGAGAGAAAGATTCTCTCGTTCTCCAGTACTACATTGCTCTTCAAGGACTCCTTGTACTTTTTCTAAAGCCTAGGTGGCTTGCGTTGTCTCCTCCTGTTCTCGTCGAAGGTGAGCTTCGACTATATCAGCGATCCGGTGGATATGAGCTGGCTCATCTCCTAGTTCTGGTGTTTCCGATGGTAGAGGCACAGTGGAAACTGTGTGGCTGGACTGTAGTGCCTGCTGCACTCCTTTAAGTTCAACCTTGATCTGATTGGACACCTCCTCTTGATTATCTTCTTTCTTCTCTACTGTCTCCAGCGAAACATCATTTAGTGCTGGGACGATGAAGTTGAAGTCATCTGAGGTGAGGGTGGTCTCAAATTTGGTCCTGGTTTCTTTTGATTTCTTCCTTGAAGAAGCTTTCGGAGGGAAAAACTTCGTTTTCTTCAAAGGGTCCTCCTCATCTCTAGGCAGTGTAACCTCACCTTTCTTCTATTCAACTTCTGTGCCATATATCACTCTGCCATCACCTCCTTGCTCAAGTGAGATAGAAGCAGTATTCGCGGAGGTATTGCTTACATCTTGGGTGCTTTCAATCTTATTTTTCTTGTTGGGTCTAAGGGTATCATGCACTGCTTCGGGACTGCAAATATTAGATATCTCTGTGGGGCCTGCTGGGATGAGGAGGTCTGCCAACCATTCCTTAGTAATCTCTTCTAAGTCTTCCTCCGTCATCTTGTAGTATGACTACAGTTATTTTTTATGCTCATCAGCGTGCTGTGATATAGATGAAATGGCGGTCCGCGCTGAATTTCATCAAGGGCCTGAACCTATGGAGAGTGTTCGGGGTTATACAAGGCTTGGAATGGATGGTTGTATTCAGTTGGTTGTAATAAGTGTGGAAGACAACATTTGATTTCCATTGCTTGTTCATTTCACTGGAGTACCACAGTGTACTAGAATTCGCGGCCAGAGGTTCAAAGGGTTCGATGTCCTGGAAGGTCGCACCTTCTAGCATCTCCCTTGTGATAAAATCGATCAAGATGAGAAGCCAGCTGAATTGGAACTCATATCCTTGGTCCTACGCTTCCCTGCAGTCTAGTTCCAGCTAGTTTATGAGGTACTTCGCCCAATTCATTTGTAGGCCCTCTGTGCACTTTCCTGCGAGGTCAACTACAAATCCAGTCACTTGGGTGGGTCGGTTCTTGCGAACTAACTTTCCTGCGATCAATTGAAAGGCTAGGTGCACTACGATGCTCTGGATAGAGGATATCTTGTAGCCTCACGTTCCTTTCTCGACATCTTCGTAGGTGTCTTTAATATTCTGTGCAATAGCACGATCCATGGTTTTCCCAGGATAGAAATCCTATGGGTCAGGGCCTTTCATGCTTAGCCTTGTGATCCTATTGATAAACGTCAGATCCACTATGATACGGAGGTTCAACCATAAATATCCGCCATGGTAGCAGGACAACAACAACTTGACGCATGCGTTCACTTCTTGGTGCCTACCAAAGTGAGGAATCTTCATGACATTGAGTAGTGTGGACTGCGCGAGGTTCATGGTCCATGACTGGGGGATGATCTTCAAGTTCTTTCCCTTGGTTTTGGTTAGATACTTGTTTTGGGTGAGCATGTTGTACACCTTCCTATCGTCGAGGTTGAAGTCACTAAACTTCAACGCTGTGATCTTATCTTGGTACGCGCGTATCCCTTTCGGGAGGTACGCAGTGACCAAAGTGTACTCAAATTCTTTGGGCACAGTGTCTCGACTGATTGCACCACTCAGGGGTGGTATATAGGCAGGTAAAATACTCGGAATCAGCTCGACATTCACGAGATCATCTCTATGCTTAGTTCACTTTTCATCTACTGGTCAAGATGGACTAGCTCGAGCAATGGACAGAGAGGCCGACACTCCTCTTGTCGAAGATGCTTGTACACCTGTAGACACTCCTCTCTTTGACATGACTCTTTCAGTCATTAAGTCGAGGAGAAATTTCGTTGATGATTCTTCAACTGTGGTGAGCGTGTCGGACATATGCGCTCGGGATTAAAATTATCGGGGTCACGATGATCTTAGATATGACACTATAACAAACAACAATAGTGCAATGATCACTATATACAATTCACTTAGTTTGCAGGCTTCAAATTCTTAGTTAGAAAAAGTGTTCTCTGTGCATGGTGTGATAGGATAAGTAGGCAACTTGGCAACGGTTCATTTGCAATGGTTATGAGCCTCCATTAACTCTTGTTCGATCCATTATGGCATGGTCCAACAGTTTAATGATGGACCTTTATTGCCTTTCTACCCGTTCGAAGCGTCGATCGAATGATTATAATATCCCCAACAACTATATTGCTTTGCCATGGCGAAGTGCCATGTGTCATTGTTCTGATATCCCGACGAAGCTCCAATTCTACAAATTTTTTGTCTGCGAAGTTCCTTCTAGAACCTTCTGCAACTTAGCTCTCTTCTTACTTTGCTTTCTAGCCTTCTTTCCAGTGAGCTTCGTCTCGGTAGTTCATTTTCCACTCTGATTCTTATCTTCTTTGGTCTTAATTACTTTGTGCTGTTGAGATTCTCTCCTAGGACTCAGGGGTAACACCTCTTCTTTATCTGAGATAGGTTCTTCAGTCTCCTGTGAGTCTTCTAATGTTATTGCAACTTCGACATCTAGGTTTCTAGTGTTAAATAACTTCGATCTGTTCTCTTGTTCTTTGATCAAATGTGCGATCCTCCTGGTCATGAAATATTCTAACTCTTGTTTCGTATGCTCTGAGGCTTGTTCTTCTTTCTTTCATCTGGCTTGATCTCTATCAATCCAAGGTTTTCCTATTAACATTGTAAATGGGGCACTGTCTTCAAAAAATTTAATAATCTCAACATCTTCCTCTGTCGAATTTCCATTGATGGTCATAGGTATCTGAGCGAGCCTTCCACACAGGTTTACTAGTTTTCCTCTGAATAAACCTAGTCCTCCTAATGAAGGAATCATAGCAGGCCTCCATATAGCTTCCCAAGTTCTCTCTGCCATGATATTCACCCACGTTTCTTCATCTAGAACACAGTCAATGTCAAAGTCTCCTATTCTTTCTTCGATGCATTATTTTCCTTTGAAGATCTCTGATAATCTGACATGTCGGTGGTCATTCAAGGTTTTTCTCATCTATAGAAATGTTTTCTTTGATTCTTCCTGGGGTTCTGTTATAGCCTCTGGAGCTGCCTTAGAGTTTTCTTGATTCAGAATCATTCCTTCATGCCTAGCAATCATTCTGGGGCAATCCAACACTTCATGGTCTAGATATTTGCAACAAAGACAACTAGGTCTTCGCCCAGGGCATTCTTTAGCCAGATGTCCCAGTATTATGCAACTGTAATAGAGGGTTAATCCTCTTTTTCTTTTAAATGATCCCCAACCTCTTCTGTACTACGCATTAGGATCATAGGAGCTAACCTTCAATAAATTCTTTCTTGGATCCTGCATCCATTCGTTAGTCCAAACATTCTTTCTACGCATAGGTATAATATATCTTTCACTATTCTTATCAGATCTATCAAATCTTCTTTCATCTATCAATACCCTAGTTTTCAAACTAGGACAAATTTTATAAACATACCTAGATCCATACTCTAGAAACAAAAATTTCCACTTATCTTACTTCTACAGAGTACAAAGCGTTCAGATCTAATTTGTTTTACTATATTTACCTTTATTAGAGCACAAAGCGTTCAGATCTAAATTTTTTTACTATCTTTACCTTTATTAGAGCACAAATCTTGTAGATCTTACCTCTTTTAATAAAAAATTCTCACTTTTACCTTTCTTAGAGCACCAAGCTTTCAAATCTTGCTTCTTTCCTTCAGATATGACCTATTTTCTTCAGATCGGGCTTCTTTCTTTTATCACAGAGCTTTATAAGTCAAGTAGAATATTGCGCACTAGGGCACAGATCTACGCACAGAGCTTTCACAATCCCAGGTCGAATCTTTTCACAAAGATTCTTCTTCCTTAGTTTCCAACAATCATAGTTTCAAGTCCCGGCAACAGAACCATTTTTTGGCACAGGGGCAGACCCAGGGTTCAACACTACAACATCGCACCAACAAATACCTAACTACCGACCCTTTCGACAACACCTGCAAAGCAGATGAAGTCTCACCTGAGGTAGAGGAAGGGGTGGTTGCAAGACTCAGGTGTTTGCAAACTTAGCTTGGACACAGATCTATGATTATAACACTTAATACAACTCTTAGCATTGTCAGTCCATCGAGATACAATGACTATTCACTTCGCTGGTAAAACAGAGCTTCGCAACATTCACACTAATCTACAGTATTTAAACACTTAGCATATAAATGGATCAGAATGAGCATATCAAGCACTAAGCATGACTATCTTGATCAGATATAATATTCTCACATATCATAAGCAAAAAGAAGAAGTAGATCTATCTTAACATATCAAATAACTTAGCAAATAACATGTGAACACATCAAGACAAAGCACAAATCACATAACACAATGTTTATGTGGTTCACCCCCACCCTGGGGCTACGCCCACCAACTCTTCTTCTTTCTTGTCTTTAGTCAATCAGTTACAAACACAGAGCCTTCAAAACCCTTACTCCACATAGGAAAGAAGATCTGCGCAGCTCACTAGATTCTTCTTCCTTTCGTTACATCACAAAGCCTTTTACAGTCTCACAGAGGGACTTGCACTCAACTCTGCAAGTCTTACACAGAATGCACAAAGCCCTGATCACACAGATCCAACTCTTGCCACTTAGACTACATCACATAGATATACTATTATACTACTTATTACATTGTCTATCCTTCTATTTATACATACAAATAGGCCTAAACATGGGAAAACCAATGGGTCGACATCCCATTCCCGTTACATATTCTCAAAAATCCAAAAAGGGGCCCAAAAGGGGGTCGAGATCCCTTGATCTCTGCTTCATCTTGGGCTCCTCCTTTGATAGTCTCTCGAAGTCCCAAAATAGGTCAACATGACCAAGAAACTCCCAAAACTTGGTCAAGGGACAACAAGCACCCACCTTTTTGAACTGGCTCAAAACAATTTTTTGGCAATTTTGGTAATTTACTATTTTTAGCAGTTTTAACTTCTGGGGGCATTTTGAGGGCCCAAATGAAGGTTTTTCAGGATCAATCTTCTCAATGATAGCCAAATGCATGATTGATCCCCTAAAATGAATCTCCTCGATGATACCTTTCCAACAGGATATCATACGCCTAAAACGAAGATCATATGCAAAAGTTACGACCCCAAGAAGTTGATGTACTAACTTACCCAAATAGGGCCCACATGACTTTTGGCGCTTCATCTCCTAGGGTTAGGTTTTTGGATGTCTAGGGTTTTTGGCATTCTTGTTTATTGTAAAAAGGCCTTCTGAGCCTCATTGTAATCATCTTCTTGTGAATGCGAGTAGCCGTCACATCTCTTCTCAGAGATAAGTTGCCACCATTCTAGCGAGTCTTTCACTCTGTATTTTTACTGTCTCTGTACATTTCTTTCATTAATAGAAATCGTGTATTAGTTTATATATGTGTTTATGGTTGCATCTCTGATACATTTATGTTATATTATTGAATATCTGCGATATCTCTGTGCATTTCTTTATTATATCTCCGCTCTCATTTGGTGTCGAAAATAATCCAGATCATGTATGCAACTGCATTTGAATAATTGGTCATTGAATTTTGAAGGATCATCATTCAAAACCAAGTTCAGATGTTATGTGGTACCAAAAGGAAATATGCAAAGTAGTAACTCAATTGAATCACAATAATCACAATAAAGAAGAAAACAATGAGCTTATTGATAGAATAGATCCAAAAGATGATACCTTTATTATCTTGAGAGAAATGTTCACTTGCCTCTTCGAGGGGGAAACCTTTGATAGAGTAGAGCTCTAGTATAAATAATTTCACAAGACAAGTTTTTTCATGCTTTCTACCCCTATATATGATAATTCTTTCAATTTTAGAACATTTAAGAGGAAGAACTTTCTATAGGAGGAACCTTCTAGTAATTCTTCTTACATTAGACGTGTTCACATTATTACATAGACCTTATTTACTAATGACAAGCTTTATTACATAGAAAAACATATTATTCTATCTACTTTAGGGGTTAGGGAGGTTAGGACCCTAACATGACCTCCCCCTTGAAGAACAACCTTTTCCTCAAGGCTTGAGATGTGGGAATTGTTGCAAAATGGATGTTGACTCCCATGTGAAATTCTTAAGTTGTGTATCCTTCCACTGTATTAAAACTTCCTGAACTTTCCATTGATGGAGACGACACTTGTGTTGGGCCAAGACTACTTGTGGATGCAACCAAATGGAGCCTTCTCCATCCAATTTCAAGAGATTATCTTGAATATAGCACCTGGTTCCAAAAACTTTCTTTAAGCAAGATACATGAAAAACTATATGGAGCTTAGAGTGATTAGGAAGGGATAACCTGTAATCCATGATCCCTACACTCTTGAGGATTATATAAGGGCCACAATATTTTGGAGTAGTTTTTTGGTAGTGATTTTCTTTGTGTGAAGTTTTCTTATATGATTTTAAATGAAGAAGCATTTGATCCACTTTAGAAAAATTTAATTCAAAATGCCATTGATATTCTTGTTTCTGCATCTGATTCCGAGCCATGACCAAATTATCTTTGAGGGTGCATAGAATGTCAGCTCAAACTATAAGGTTTTTTTCCATCTCCTAGACCTTGGAGATGCCTAATAGGTAATATAATATAGAGGGTGGTCTTTGACCATAGATTGCCTCAAAGGGAGTCATTCGAGTATCAGCATGGTAAAATGTATCGTACCACCATTCAACTAATGGTAACCACTGAACCCATTGAAGTAATTGTTCAGACACAAAGAAATACAAATATACTTCCAAACGCTTGTTGAGAACTTCTATTTGACCATCATTTTGGGGATGACAGCTACTGATAAGATGCAATTGGGTGCCTTAGAGACTAAACAATTATTTCCATAAGTTTCTTGTGAAATTTGGATCACAGTTAGAGACAATCAATTGGGGAATCCCATGAATTTTCAAACTATTATACATGAAAAATTGATCCACTATGGAGGATTTAAATGGGTGTTGGGGGGCACATAAATGAGGATATTTAGAAAGGCGATCAACCACAACAATGATGACTGATTTATTATCGAATTTGGGTAATCTGACTATGACGTCCATAGATATGTAGTTCCATATAGTAGGTGGAATAGGGGAATTTTGTATCATGCTTGGAGTTTTGATTGTTTCTCCCTTGTTGTGTTTGAAAGTATCACATTCAACCACGAAAGTTCATATTTCCTGCTTCATTCCTTCCTCAAAAAAAGAAATTTTGATCCATCCATATGTCTTTTGAAATACAAAATGTTGTGTTGTTGGCGAAGTATGAAGTTTAGAGAGCACAATGGATTTAAAGTGGGAGTGTTTTCTCAAATACAAGTAGCCTTTGTAGTGAAGCTCTTCATTTTTCCAAGTGTATCTCATAGATGCTAATGTGTCTTGATGTGATTGTTGTATCACATGAGGAATTCTTGGATCTTGGAACCATTCACAGTGAACTACCTTTAACCAATTGGATACAATGAAGGAGAGTGAAAAGAGGGATGCTTCTTCTTCATATATCTTGGAAAGAGCGTCGAAAACCACATTATCTTTCCCCTTCTTGTAAATGATCTAATAATAATAGCCAAAAATTATGTTTAACCACTTTTGTTGCTATGGGGATGAAATCCTTTATTCCAAAAAATATTTGAGGCTATGATGATCAGTGTTAATTTGGAAGCATTGTCCCATCAAGTAAGGATGACAGAGATACACCACATCTAAAATAACCAACATTTCCTTTTTCATAGGTGGATTTTCCCAAGTGTCTCTAATAAATTTGTTTACTAGTGAAGGTCAATGGTTTTCCTTCTTGCATGAGAAGTTCCCCAATTCCTTTCCTAGAGGCATCACACTCTAAAATTGAAGTCTCTGTGAAGTTGGGAAGTGCTAGAATTGGATTTGTACACATATCCTATTTCAAATCTTGCAAGGAATGATCAATGGCCACATTCCAACTTAAATTATTTCTATTAAGGAGGGAAGTGAGTGGGACTGCAATTTTTCCATAATTCTAGACAAACTTTTAATAATATCTAGATAAACCTAGGAAACCTCACAAACTTTTAAGAGTCTCAAGGCATGGCCAATCATTCATAGCTTAGATTTTATTAGGATCCACATGAACATAATCCTTACTAACAATATGGCCCAGATATTCTACTTCAGAATCTCAAAGACACATTTAGACTATTTTAGAAAGAGTTGATGTTGGGAAAGTAAGTGTAAGACTTGATCCACATATGCAAGATGGATTTGCCACATTTTACTATAAATGTGCATATCATCAAATAATACCAATACAAAATGTTGGAGGAAGGGGTGGTGATACATATTGGATAACTATATTATTTTTCATCTATCTCCATGATTTATAGGTGAAAAATTAGAGGAATCAACTTGTAGAGACATTTTAGCATCTAGTCCCAATTTGTAAATTTGGGTCCAAAAAAAGTATAAAATATTCCAGAGCCATTTTGAGGCATTAAACAACACTATTTTGTGTTCCAAACTGTCAAAACATAAGATTGATCATGTCAAGTAGGATTTATGGTTTTCAGAGGCTACAATTTAACCATTTCTCAAGGGATTATGTCATACCATCAACTAACAACCTACTTGAAGTGTGCAAGCTATATTTGAGTTGGCCTTGCGAACTAGTTAAGGAGGAGCATTGTAGCTTGGATAGGTTGCAGACACTCATGTTCAGACTTATCAACATCCACAAAAAACTTAGGACCATCAGGTACTCCATGAGTTTTTTTGTCTTGATTGGAGGTCAGGAAAGGAGTATGGTCATGTGTTTTCTCTTAGCACTACGAACTGTCACAGGCGTTGCAAACTCCCTAACAGAGGCACTGCGAACTCATTTCCTGTAGCATATGTGTCTAAATATTTGATCATAACTCCAAAAAGGTGATGTGGGTTTTTCTGAAATTTTTTGTTGGGGATAATGATAATGTCATTGACTTTATGTCCAAATTTCAGCCTAACCCAGTTTGTAATTCGAGATATATAATTAAAACACCAGTGCATTGCAAACTCCTTGTCTTGCATAGTTGTTGGATATTCTCCTTGTTGGAGGTTTCCACCTATAAAGGAAGGTTAGAATTGTCTCCTAGAAGTTTTTTGGACATGAGGCACATGTGTTCCATCTCCAGATCAATTAGGATGACATGTTTCAAAAGGCATTTATCATCATAGACAAAATCCCCCCAAAAATAGGAATTTGTTAGGATTTTGTTGGAATCTTTTGTAACAAGACACCTAAATGGAGGAGGATCCTATGTATCTCCTTGGTTTCAAAATCCTTAGGGTATATAGATATTATTCACTATAAATGAAATGGTTTTTGATGAGAAAAGCGTTGGATTCATGATCCAAGATAGCAGAGAGTCGGGGGAGAAGTTTTAGTTGCTCATTTGTAAGCATGAGGGTCTGTTTGTAATGGCATTTTCTGCCATTAAATATTCATGAGAGTTGTTATCAAATTGTCTTCTATTTTTTTCCATTTCTTTGTCATCTTCTTGTTTTAAAATATTACAAGTTTTGAGGATCATAACTTCCATTGATGGATGGATTCATGAACAAAAGAGGATCTGTTGTAGCTTGCCCATTTAATCATTGATTATTGTCAAAGAAATCTCTATCTATTTACAGAAAGGATATCTCTACAATGGATTCTCTTCCTTTGTCATATTCATCGTGATTCTACTCATCATTATATATCCATTTTTTTTGATATACAGTTTGATTTCCTTTGATCTATAGGATGTTGTGATTCCTTTCCCAATGGAATGCCTCTACAGACAATTTGTTGCCCTCCCCCTTTTTTCCCAGTCTTGATGATCCACCTACTCAACCAATTTAATCCATTTATATTCTCATGGGTACTGGGATTGCACTTACAACAACCTAAATGTGACTCTCAGTGCTAACATTTTTGGCGTCGTTGTCGAGAACGACAATGAAGACACCTTCCCTTGGTGAACTATGATGATTATATATAGCTTTGGATGGTAAACTGAAGCTAGACACTTTTAGACTGCTTATCTACCACCATGGTGACTCCACTCTTCAGATATCTATTGACAAATCCATTGTTCAGATATATATTGGCAACTCCATTTTTTTGAAATGGACAATATCCTAGCTCAGAGGTATGCTTTCTTTGCTTTTTCAAAGATAGTTGGTTTTCCAAATCCATTTCCTGGTAGAGATGAATGGGAAGGTTTCCTTCCCATATTTAGAGGAGAAGATTGGAAAATACAAGGTAAACACTTGCTAGATTTCCATGATTTTATTCATTGATTTTAGATCGTGCATGAGGATGTTCAGTTCAAGATTTTCAGGTACTCATTAGAGGGAATAGCTCATGACAAGTGTTGATCTCTTCCAGTTGCCAATACCAACTCTTTGACATGTTTTCATTCTACTTTTAATTTTTTTTGTAGGGAGTATTTTTTTGCTGAACATCTTTATGAAAAATGTTGTGTTGAGTTTTCTTTACTTTGTAAAGACTTTTCTTGTCACGGAAGGCATACTTGTGATGAAGAATTTTCCATAGAAGAAAGTACTTTTCATGATGATCAATAGGTTTTGAATGATCTTCATTATGATATGCCTTCAAAAGAAAATGGACTAGAAGCAGATAGACATGTCTTTGATACACTACTTGTTGACAACTCTCATTTTTTGCTTGATTATTACAAATGTAAAAAAGAGCTAGTCCCAACAATAG
The DNA here is from genome assembly GCA_009831015.1 of Picea engelmannii. Lineage (NCBI taxonomy): Eukaryota > Viridiplantae > Streptophyta > Pinopsida > Pinales > Pinaceae > Picea > Picea engelmannii. The sequence continues at coordinate 143,401 of ML802737.1, read as the reverse complement.
ATCTTGAGATCCCATTTCATATTCACCCATATTCACTGGAAATTGGTAAAAAGAGTGGAAATATATTGCAACATTTTTCAAGCCAACCCATGCTTGAATCAGCCAAGGAGGAATTCATTGATGATCCACAACAGGTTTTGTACGAATTTCAAGATCATGTTGCTATCTATATGGAGATGTTTTGAAACAATAGATTTTTAGTTGTTGTCATCATAAGAACAAAGTTCTTGGATTGCAAGTATGATTTTTCAAGGAAGTATGCATGGTTGTCATTATGTCTCTATTGTTACTTAGTTCTCACTTGTCAAGATGAGGATGGATATCATTCAATCACATAGTTATTTGTATGGTTACTGAGGAAATTTGTATATATTTGAAAGTTCATTTTTTCAGCAGTTAGGAGTAGGAATGTATAAAAATAAGTTTTCCATGCAAGAATTTCGTTTTTAGTTTGAATGCAACCTTCAATTTGCATTTGGTTTGAAGTGGTTTTTATTTTCAGTGTGTGAATGTTCTCATTTTTCAATAAGGAGCAGAGGTGTTCTCAGGCATACATGTTTTGTGGGCAGAGATGGAATGGATAAAGCACTGGAACTCCATGTTCTTGGCAGCTCACAGGGAGCATGCCATCCCCTGTGGAGCCAGATGTTAACACATAAGATTGATCATGTCAAGGATGATTTATGGTTTTCAGAGCCTACAATTTAACCATTTCTCCAGGGATTATGTCATACCGTCAACTAACATCCTCCTCGAAGTGTGCAAGCTATATTTGAGTTGGCACTGCAAACTAGTTAAGGAGGAGCATTGTAGCTTGGATAGGTTGTAGGCACTCATGTTCAGAGTTATCAACATCCACAATAGCCTTAGGACCATCAGGTAATCCATGATATTTTTTGTCTTGTTTGGAGGTCAGGAAAGGAGTATGGCCTCTTGTTTTCTCTTGGGGCTGCGGACTTTCAAAGGCATTGTGACCTCGCCGACAGAGGCACCACAAACTCATTTCCTATAACAGATGTGTCTAAATATTTGATCATAACTCCAAAATGACAATGTGGGATTTTCTGAAATATTTTGTGGACGTTAATGATAATGTCATTGACTTTCTATCCAAATTTAAGCCTCACCCAGTGTATAATTCAAGGGATATAATTAAAACACCAGTGCACTACCAATTAGTGCTGCAAACTCTTTGTTTTTCATAGTTGTTGGATATTCACCTTGTTTTGAGGTTACCACCTATCAAGGAAGGTTCGAATTGTCTCCTAGAATTTTTTTGGACATGAGGGAAATGTGTTCCATTTCCATATCAATCAAGATGACCTGTTGCAAAAGGAATTTATCATCATAAACAAAATAAAAAAAATAGGAATTTGTTAGGCTTAATGGAGGAGGATCCTATGTAATTCCTTGGTTTCGACCTCCTTAGGGTAGATAAAGATTATTCACTATAAATGAAAGATTTTTTGATGAGAAAAGGGTTGGATTCATTAGCCAAGAGAGGAGAGAGATGGAGGAGCAGTTTTAATTGCTCATTTGTAAGCCTGAGGGCCTGTTTGTAATGCCATTTTCCGCCACTAAAGATTCATGAGAGTTGTTATCAGGTTGTCTTCTATGTTTTTCCATTTCTTTGTTATCTTCTTGTTTGAAAATATTGCAGGTTTTGAGGATCATAGTTTCCATTGATGGATGGATTCATGAACAACAGAGGATCTTTTGTAGCTTGCCCACTTAATCATTGTTTATTGTCAAAGCAATCTCTATCTGTTTGCAGAAAGGATCTCCGTACAATGGATGCTCTTCCTTTTTTCATATTCACCATGCTTATACTCATCATTATATATCCATTTTTTCTGATATACAATTTGATTTCCTTTGATCTATAGGATGTTGTGACTCATTTCCCAATGGAATGCCTCTACAGACAATTTGTTGCGCTCCCCCTTTTCCCCAGTCTTGTTGATCCCTACTCAACCAATTTAATCCATTTATATTCTGATGGGTACTGGGATTTCACTTACAATAGTCTAAGCGTGACTCTCAATGCTATTACAAACCTTACTATAGATCAAATTTCTATATTCTACACACCAACACCTTTCCAATGGTACAAGATTTGTCTCAATCGGAGTTTGTATGCGAAAGTTATACCTCCTACAGGTTGACCTACCGTATTGATCAATATGGTGCAAGTGAATGCCACATAAACCCCCATTACTTAAATGTGTGGGGATATCCATGTAGTGTATTTTCTAGAACATTCTAGAAGGTACAAACCTGATCAGTAATTCAGGGTTAAGGAAGTTAATACCCTAACCCTAGATGGCTATCGAGCTATATTGAATATTGGGCTGCTAGGAGGAGAAGGGGTTTCATTCTTTTGAAATGTATCTTGTTCCATAGCTGAGAAAAACATATTAGAGTGGTGTTATTTGAGAATAATAGAGGAACATATATTCTATATCATCCATACAAGCCACAATGTCAAAGGTAACTCCACAAAGAGTTCATCTTGCTTTGTACTTTAATTTGAAGAAAAGAGAGCATAGAGGCTTGACCTTCTAGTTGGATTTTCTCCTATATTAGGTTTCCCAGGTCATATATTTTGTCTTTTTGTGGATGGTGTGTGAGTATTTATTTATTTCATAAATTTTAAGAAGAAAACCAATAGTTAAAGAATATAATATCTAAAATAAATTAACTTTCAGGGTAAATATTTCAATATTTTATTAGATCTATTGTGAAGGAATATTCAGTGGAATGTCCATGGAAATTTACATATCACATTGGTATCAGAGCAAGGTTTCTTTTGTGTATTTATGGGAAGTTGTAGGATCTTAGAATCTTCTTAAAGATAATTCACAGAAACCCTAGCCATGGAAGATGAGTTTGTTCATAAAACCCCTCAAGATCCAACATGAGAGACATTTATGAGGTTTGAAACATAGGTCACCAATCTAAACCACAATATGAACCTCTTCACAGTGGATCTAGAAAACACGCTAGGATCATTCAGGGAGATTGGGGGATCTAATTCAGATATTGGATCAGAGGGTAAATTGGGAGATAATGAAGACCCAAAAAAGTAGTTGTGGAGAGAACCAGTGAAAGAGCATCTGAGTTCCAGTGCCATAAACCCTCAAAAATATTTATTCAAGATGGAAGTGGAATTAAAAAAAAAATCCATACCAAGGTGATATCGATGCATTAAAACTAAATTTTTGGTTGTAGCAACTATAATTTTATTTCATCATTCACCAAACACCAATCAATGCATAAGGAGGTGAATTTGAGCATCCTTCAACACTAGGAAGAGAAGGAGATGAACAAACCATTCCACAACAAGATCTAGGTCAAGAATAACAAGATAGATCCTTTTTTCTACTCGAGTTCATGGGCTAATCTCATAGAAACTGATCCATTCAGAAAGATTTGATTGGAGGTTCACAATCATCCTATCCTATATCCATTGGGGGGGGTAAACAAGGATGCAACGCTCAAGGAAACAAAATAGTGTAAGATTAAATTTGTGGTAAGTGTTGATTTTATTGATTAAGTGGGATTGGATTTAATACTCATTGACATATGTGGAGTAGTGTTTGGAATCCCCTCCATGTATATGAGGGATGCAATCTTCATGTAGAGATCCAACCAGTACCAACTGATCAAGGATTGGAATTCCTACATCATCATCACACATAAAGGAAAGTCAAGGATCTCATTGGTAAGTGTCAACCAAGCCAAGAAGTTGATTAGTTCCAACAAGAAATATGTTTTACTTTTTTTAAGAGAAAATCAGTCTGAGGGTGATTTGATAGCATAAAAGGAATCCATATAGGGGTTTACCAAAGAGAAGAAACGTTAATTGTAGGAGTTTCTACATGAATACAAAGGATTTTTCTAGGAGCCTAAAGGGATACTACCTAAGAGGGATGTGAAGCATGAAATATAGTTATTTCCAGACTCCCCACTACCGAATATTGGGTTGTATAGATAGTCTCTTCTAGAAGAAAATGAAGTGAAGAATCAGTTGTAGTTATTGTTGGATTCAAGTGTGATTCGACCAAGCACCTCACCTTGTAGGTTACCTATCATAGTTATACCAAAGAAGGATGGGACTAGGAAAATGTGTATCGACTATAGATAATTGAACAAGATTAAACTAAAAATATGGTACCCTCTACCTAGAATCGATGATATGTTAGATCATTTGTAGCATGCAAAATGTTTCACCAATATGGATCTCAAATATACATACCACACGGTATGCATCAAAGAATTATAAGACGCCTGGAATACTTCCTTCAAAACAAGGAAAGATTTGTATGAATTGTTGGTCATGCCATTTGGTTTATGTAATGCACCATCTACATTTATGATAACGATGAATAATGTATTACGCCCATATTTAGATTCATTTGTTATAGTCTATTTGGATTATATACTAGTTTATAATGCTACTTGGGAGGATCACATATCACATCTTGTGTAGGTATTAGAGACTCTAAAGAAACACTAGTTTTTGAATAACCTAAAGAAATGTGGGTTTTCACATTAGTCTTTGGTGTATTTGTGATATGTGATTGATGGAGGGGAGCTCAAGATATATCTCACAAATATCAAGGCCATTACGAAATGGTTAGCTCTTATAATTGTCATTGAAGTTAGCATCTTTGTTGGGGTAGAAAAGTACTTGTGGAAGTTCATAGCTTCATTTCCAGCAGTAGCTACACAACTCCACATCATAACATCAAGTGGTAATAATTTCCAATGGGGGAAGAATTATCCAAAGGCTTTAGATGTTTTGAAAAGAAATATCAACCAAGCACCATTTCTCGCATTACCAAACTTGAAAAATAATTTTGAAGTGGATATAGATGAAAGTGTGTATGTCATGGGAGCAATTTTGATGCAAGGAGGAAGGCCTCTATGCTATCATTATGAAATATTTCATGGGGAAGTTATCAACTACCTTACCTATGAAAATGAACGCTATTCCCTATTTAAAGATTTAAAGAAGTTGAAGCATTATTTGATGGGAAGGGATAACATAATCCACATAGATCACCAACCACTACAATATTTGTAGGCCAAAAAAAGATACAACAAGTAGATGGGGTTTGTTACATAAATTTCATCCATTCATCAAGTATAAGAAGGGAAACACAAGCAAGTTGGGAGAAGATATTTCAACACCACCCACATCCAAGATTATAGATTTGGGGATTATGAAGCACTAATGACCTCCCAACCTTAAAACCACAGTTGCATAATTTTAAAACTAAATTCTATTTCACCTCTATAATCATCTTCTCTAAAACTTTCATAGGACCAAGTTTCCTTCTTCAACGGAGCTCTCTTATAGCTCTCAAATTTGACAAATAGTCTCATCCCTTTTGAGAAGTTCATAGGAAATTCTCCCTCATCTCACCTAATGCTCTCAAGTTGTACATGCATTCTCTGACCTCTGTTCTAGCTACAATCATAGCCCCTTCCTTCATAAAACCTTTGTTGTTGTGACCAAGAATTCATACAGTGGCATGGATCTCATTTTCCTTGACTCTATAGCCCCCTTCCTCTAATACAACCTAGAGCTATAACCGCAGGCTCAATTCAACGTGCAAGGCTTGGAACTAGTATAGACCGAAGTTGTTTCACAATCACCCATGTGACTTGCAACCATGACCAGACGTTAACCAATTGGAGCTTAATTCGTCATATATATCAACCCTTTTCTATTAGATTTTAGCTTTCCCATGATAATTGTTTTCTTTGAACATTCAACTCCGATCAGACTCTCTTGTCTCTGAAATTTTTTTTCAATGAAAGTCTGCCATGAAAGTACCTTCTTTCTGAATCAACGATCTCTCACTATCAATGTCCATGATCGTTGGTCTTCCTTCCACTCTTATTTTAATATTGATGGTTTAAGTGACATGTCTCTCCTTCATTCTCATTGATATAATGCAATCTGAATTGACAGATGTTGTCAATTAGAGTATTATATCTAGAAATGGAATAGAAGCAATGATATAATCAAAACAATACCAGAATAATAACATAATAATATCATAAAGAACACTTTGATTACTGATAGCAATGTTCACTTGCCTCTTCGAGGGGGCAACCTCTAGCAGAGCAAATATCTATTACAATAATATCCAAGACAATATTTCTCATACCCCTCTACTTCTATTTATACTCTATCTATCCAAAAGAACAATCTAGAGGAAGATTCTTCTAGAAGCGGAAACTTCTATTAGGTCTTCTTACATTTGACTTATTCTTCATTATTGTTAGGACTTATTAATATTGACCTTTATTACATGGAATTATATTATTCTACTTATGTGAGGGGTTAGGGAGGTTAGGTCCCTAACATGCCCTCCCCCTTGAAGAAAAACCTTGTCCTCAAGGCTTCAAATTATGGAATTGTTGTAGAATGGTGGTCATCTCCCAGGTGGAATCTTATGGAAGTGTATTTTTCCATTGAAATAACACTTCCTGGATGGTGTGCTAACAGAGATGACACTCTCTCTGGGCCAATACTGGCTTTGGATGCAACCATATGGAACCTTCTTCATCCAAATCAGGGAGACTAGTTTAAGTTTGGCACTTAGTTCCAATCACCTTCTTTAAGAAGGAAACATGAAAAACGTCATGGAGCTTCGACTGACTGGGTAGAGATAACCAATAGGCCACTGATCCCACATGCTTGAACATTGTATAAGGAACATAAAATTTGGGTACAAGTTTCTGACAGTGTTGAGATTTAAGTGAAGTCTTCTTATAAGGTTGTCGTTGAAGAAATACCTGGTCCCCTTCAACAAAATGGCATTCAGAATGACCTTGATCTGCTTGTTGCTTCACGCAATTCTGATCCATGACCAAATTGTCTTTGAGGGAACGGAGAATATCCTCGGGGATTGTAAGATTTTTTTGAACCTCCTGAACCTTCGAGACCCATGGCATATAAGAGAGAAATGATGGGGAATTTTTGCCATAGAATTCTTCAAAAGGAGTCATGCGAGTAGTTGTATGGTAAGATGTGTTGTACCGCCCTTCAACTAGGGGTAACCATTGAGCCCACCAACTTTTCTGTTCATATGAAAAACACCTCAAATATGTTTCCAAGCACTCGTTGACAACTTCAGTCTTGACATACGTCTGGGGGTGATAGGTAGTGCTGAGATGTAATTGGGTTCCCTGTAGCTTGAACAATTCTTGCCAAAAATTGCTAGTGAAAGTGAGGTCTCTATCAAAGACAATAGAATTAGGCATGCCATGAATATGGAAGATATTATCCATGAAGATTTGAGCCACTGTGGCGGATATGAATGGGTGTTGAAGAGCACAAAAATGAGCATATTTGGAGAGAAGATCTACTACCACCATGATGATTGAATTATTTCTCGTTTTAGGTAAGCCCACAATGAAATCCATATAAATATCTCACCAAATAGCAGGGGGAATCAGAAGCAGTTGGAGTTTTCCTGGGTATTTGACAGTTTTTCCCTTGTTGTGTTGGAAGACCTCGCAAACAATGTGAGGACATCATGTTTCATACCCTCCCAGAAAAAATAGCGTTTTACCAGTTCATAGGTTTTGGTAAACCATGAATGCCCGACTGTGGGTGAGGCATGAAGTTCATAAAGCATTGTGGATTTAAGTTGGGATTGCTTGCATAAATACAAATGGCCTTTGTAGTGAAGCTCTTGATTATGCCAAGAGTACGTTGGAGAAACTGAAGAATTGTGCTGCAATTGGTGGAGCAGGCTAGAAATTTTGGGGTCTTGCAACCATTCCTAACAAACAACTTGGAGCCAATATTGTACAATGAAGGAGAGGGAGAAAAGGGACCCATCTTCTTCATATTTCCTAGAAAGAGCATTGACCACTACATGTTCCTTTCCCTTCTTGTAAACAATATCATAATCATATCCAAATAGCTTGGTCACCCATTTTTGCTGTGTCGGGGATGAAATTTGTTGTTCCAGGAAATACTTGAGACTCTTGATCAGTTTTTATTTGGAATCGTTGACCCAATAAATAAGGATGTTAGAGATACACAACATGCAAAATAGATAACATTTCATTTTCATAAATGGATTGGCCGAAATGTCGCTCTGAAATTTGTTTTCTAGTGAAGACCAAGGGCCTGCCATCTTGCATGAGGATGTCTCAAATTCCTTCCTGGAAGCATCACATTCCAATACAAATGTATTTGTGAATTCTGGGAGAGCTAGGATAGGGGTAAAGCACATAGCATATTTTAAGGCTTGGAAGGCATGATACATAGTTGAAGTCCAAGTGAAATAATTATTTTTAAGCAGGGAAGTGAGAGGAGTGACAATCTTTCCATAATTCTGAACAAACTTCCTATAATAGCTCGTTAAAACCAAAAAACCACACAATCTATTAAGATTTTTAGGGAGAGGTCAATCTTGCATAGATTCAATTTTCTTAGGATCCACGCGGACACCATCCTTGACAACAATATGACCCAAGTATTCCACTTCTAAGGCACCAAAGGCACATTTAGATTGCTTGAGGAAAAGTTGATGTTTAGATAGTAGATGGAGAACTTGATTCACATGGGAGATATGGGATGGCCAAGTTTTACTATAGATGAGAATACCGTCAAAGAAAAATAAGACAAAATGACGGAGAAAAGGATGGAAGACATGATTCATAAGGAATTGGAAAGTGGAAGGAGCATTGCACAATCCAAAGGGCATTAACAAGAATTCATAATGACCCTCATGAGTGTAAAATTCAGTCTCGAGAATGTCTTCTAATTTCATATGGATCTGGTGGTAGCCAGAATGTAGATCCAATTTGGTGAAATACTGAGCACCACTCAATTCATCCAAGAGGTCATCAATGTTAGGAATGGGGAATTTTTCTTTGATTGTGAGTTTTTTGAGGGCACAAAAATTAGGACACATGTGCCTAGTACCTTCTTTCTTGAGTACCATGACCACATGGAAAGAATAAGGGCTAGTACTAGGACATATACCACAAGATTCTAGTAATTTACTAAATTTTTTCTCAATTTCATTCTTCTGGGAAAAGGGATGATGATAAGGTAAAAAATTAGGAGGAATATTGTCTGGGATGAGAGGGATGAAATGATCATGTACTCCACAGGAAGGGGGAAGGTATTGGGGGGTGGTAAAAACAACATGGTGGAAGGATATAATATATTGGAGGTTAGGATGAACAAAAGGTGTCTCAACAACATGAATGGAGTGGAGTTGGGATATAATTCCTGAATGACCTTTTTTGAGGAAATTTTCCATGCGATGGGAACTAATGATCTCAGGGGAGCATGCGAAGATTCCTTAGAACATATATTGTTTTCCCTCCTATTGGAATTGCATGGTTAAGTCCTTAAAATTCATGAGAATGGGGCCTAGACTGCGTAACCATTCAACACCAAGAACAATGTCACAACCACCCACGTCTATAGAAAACATATGGGATTTCAAGTGATCCTGACCAATTTGGAGTCACACATTTTCACATCATCCCCCACATTTCATGGAACCACCATTGGAAATCATGATTTGAAAATTATTGTCAGCACAAATGTAACAATTGATTTCTTGGGCAATGCAATGAAGAATAAAGTTATGGGTGCTACCACTGTCCACAAGGATGATGACTTCCCTATTTTTGATGTAACCAATTAATTTGAGAGTCTGGGGAGCATAGAAGACAATGAGGGAATTAAGTGAAATAACCGAGTCAACGTCTGGTGGGTCAGAGAGTGGGTTGAGGTCAGAAGGTGGTTGTAGTTCCTCCACAAGAGGAGAAACAACACCTTCTTCAGAAATATCCTCAGTCACAACCATAAAAAAAAATTGTTCCTTACACTTGTGCCTGGGAAAAGTTTGTCATCACAATTATAATAAATACCGTTGAGTTGGTGTTCAACCATTTCATCCTTAGTTAATTTCTGAATCTTGAGGGGAGTTGCAGGAGGAGAAAAATTGGTGGGTTGAGGGCGAGGAGTAAAGGAGGGTTTGCGGGTCTGGGATGACACAATATTTTGGGCTTCCTTGGCTTTTTGAGTAGCTTCCAACCAAGTCTGGGGGTGTTCCATGAGAACATGGGCACAAATTTCATCTTTGAGGCCACTGATAAAGCATTCCCCAAAGAAAGCATCTGACATGCCCTCCATTCTGAAATCCAAGTGCTCAAATGAAACAATAAAGTTTTCCATTGTCCCAGACTGCTTTAACCTGGTCAAACAACCTAAATGGTGGGTGTCAGAGTCAAAGAGGTCATAAATTTCGGCCACAAACTGTTTCCAAGCAAGATACGCTTGGTGTTCATTTTTTGTCCATTGCCACCATTGCCATAGTTCCAGATCTAGATGTAGGACACCATAATGAAGCTTGGATAAATCATCAGTAATTCCATTCAAAGAGAAATAATGTTCCATTTGGGTGACCCAGACTATAGGATATGATCCATCAAATTTGCTCACCTCAATCCTAGGAGGGCGTAGGTCTCAGGAAAAGTGGGTAGTATGAGGGCCTTGGTAATGGGAAGAGTCATGGTCATTTTGATAATATGGGTTTTTAGAAGAGGAAGGGTTCTAGGAATGGCCCACAAAGTGTTCTTTGAGGTACTTGATGTGGGAACAATGTTCCTTGAGGATCTCAATAATTAAATTGATTGAGATAATGTTGGTATTGATAGTCTTAATGTCTTCCTTGTTCTAGTGGTTGTCTACAATCAAGGCATTGAGTTCTTGGTCTCGTGTGGTAGTCATTTGGACAAATGAGCAGGAAAATGGTATAGGGGAAACAAAACGGGTCTGGAGGGGTGGGTGGGACCACAAAGAAAAAGGGTTTCAAATGATAGGTACCACTACGATCAGGGTGAAAAGGAGGATATAAAGGGATATGAGCCAAATATGGGTATCAGAGATAGGTTGGGTCCACAAAAAACAATTGTGTTAAAAATGATAGGTATCATTGGAATTGGGGAGAACAAAGGAACCTAGTGGGATAGGTCCCAAGTAAGTGTGTCAACGAGACCACTATACTCCTACGGAGTTATACTCCGTCCTGAATAATACTACAGTGAGGAAATGCCCAAATGCTTAACGGGAAGAATTGTGTAGTAATTTCGCAATGAGAATGCAGAGGGCACAGTTGCGCAGCAATATATCTTGTCTGTTTTATTTTTTGTTTCCATCCCCAAGGGTAGGATATTCATGGTTTCTACAAACAAGGGTTTTCCCTGTGCTATAGCTCTTTGATATACATGCGAGGTCCAATAGTAGTAATTGGACCAATATCTGAGGGCACCAACTAAGGATGCTAGACCGTGCCCTTAACCATACTACCTGACTACCCCTGTACTAGAGAGTATCTTCCTGAATTTTTTTCTCAGTTGCACTATAACAGTCAGGAGGCCGATCGGTTTATGTATGGAGGGCTTCATGAGATCTAGGTCGATCCATATATAGGTGTTGTCTTATGCGATATTACTTGAAGGTGTACTAGCAGGGGTTATAAGGGTGGCCAACATATGTGCACTTAAGTACCACTTGTATTTCCTACGTGTATGACTCCCCAACCATGGGTTTATGCATGTAACGATAGATATTTGTAGCTTTAAGATGTCGGAATACGTCTCTACCTTGAAAAAAAAATTTAACCCACATTTTTCTACCGAGGAAGGTGCTCTGATACCACTTGTATTATTCCAGATATAAAATAATATGCAGAACAAAAGTATTTTAGCTATAAATGGCAAAGAAACAATGATATAATCATAACAATACTAGAATAACACTAGAAAGAGAACTTTGATTAATGATAGAAATGTTCACTTGCCTCTTCGAGGGGGAAACCTCCAGCAGAGCACAGATCTATTACAATAATGTTCAATATAAGATTTATCATACCCTCTACTTCTATTTATACTAAATCTATCTATCCAAAAGAACAATCTAGAGGATGATCCTTCTAGAAGCATAAGCTTCTATTAGGTCTTATTACATCTGACTTATTCTTCCTTATTTCTAGGCCTTATTAATATTGGCCTTTATTACATGGAATTATATTATTCTACCTATGTGAGGGGTTAGGGAGGTTAGGTCCCTAACAGGGGATCTCCATTTTTTCCATAATTCTTAACAAAATTACGATAATATCTCATCAAACCGAGGAAGCCACGTAGGTTTTTAAGATTTTTCGGGTGCGACCAATCCTGCATAGATTCAATTTCTTCGGATCCACCCTGACACCATCCTTGTCGAAAATATGTCCGGGGTACTCAACTTCAGAGGATCCAAAAGAACATTTATATTGCTTAAGAAATATTTTGTGTTGAGATAGTAGCTAGAGAAATTGATCCACATGGGAAGGATGGGCTTGCCAAGTTTTGCTATAGATGAGGATATCATCAAAGAAATCCAAGAAAAAATGATGGAGGAAAGGATGGAAGACATGATTCATGAGACTTTTAAAAGTGGAGGGGGCATTATAGAGGCTGAATGACATAACCAAGAACTCATAGTGACCCTCATGAGTTCTGAATGTTGTCTTGGGAATGTATTCTTCTTTTATACGGATCTAGAGATAACCAAAGCAGAGATCAAGTTTGGTAAAATACTGAGCACCACTTAATTCATCCAAAAGGTCATCAATGACAGGAATGAGAAATATGTATTTGATGGTGAGTTTGTTGAGATCTAAAAAATTAGGACACACGTGCCAAGTACCTTCTTTCTTAAGTTCCATGACTACTAGAGAAGACAACCTATTAAAGGAATCTGTAGTAATTTCGCAACCAACTACAATATATCTTGTTTGTTTTGTTTTTGTTTCTTTCCCCAGTGGTAGGATATTCATGGTTTCTACAGAAAAGGGTTTTCCCTGTGTTATATCTCTCTGATATACATGTGGGGTCCAATAGTAGTACTTGACCCAATATCTTAGGGCACTAACTAAGGAGGATAGACCATTCCCTTGGCTGTACTACCCAACTAACCAGGTACTAGAGAGTATATTCCCGAGTGTTGTTCTCGGTGGCACTATAGCAATCAGGTTACTGATCGATTTATCTATGGAGGGCTTCATGAGATCTAAGTCGACCCGTATACATGTGTTTTATGATGCGCTACGATTTGAAGGGGTGCCAACATGGGTTACAAGGGTAGACAACATATGTGCGCTTAGGTACCACTTGCATTTTCTTGCGTGTATGAATCCATGACTACAGGTTTATGAACATAATATATCTCTGTATCTTTAAGATGTTAGAATACATATCTACCCTGGAAAAAAAAATTAACCCACAATGTTCCACCGAGGAAGGTGCTCTGATACCACTTGTAGTATTCCAGATATAAACTAGTATGCATAACATAAATATTTTAGCTAGAAATTGCAGAGAAGGAATGATATAATCAAAACAATACCGGAATAATACCAGAATAACACCAGAAAGATCACTTTGATTATTGATAGAAATGTTCACTTTCCTCTTTGAGGGGGCAACCTCCAACATAGTAGAGCTCTATTACAATAATATCCAAGACAAGATTTCTCATACCCTATACTTCAATTTATAATCTATCTATCCAAAATAACAATCTAGAGGAAGATCCTTCTAGAGGCGGAAGATTCTATTAGGTCTTCTTGTATTTGACTTATTCTTCCTTATTGTTAGGCTTTATTAATATTGGCCTTTATTACATGGAATTATATTATTCTACCTACGTGAGGGGTTAGAGAGGTTAGGTCCCTAACATCTTCCTTCGTGATTTCACCATGTGTTTAAAGAACCTGCACACACACTTTAATAAGGAATACTTCACTACTCAACGTTAATGCCTGATTCAATCTTGCAGAGATTTAAACACACACAACAATGCACACATATATTCAAACATAAAATTCTTTGAACACTCGAAATAGAGTGATTCTATTATTCAATTGTATATACACTATACATAAGGTTTACATAATTCCTCTCTCTTTTAATGGCGTTTGAAAATATCACTCTCTTTGGCATGATTTCCTTGATGGATGGCCTCTAGTACCCATGCCATTTAGTATTAGAACATTTATACAAAAATAATCTTAAACTAAAATTGGTTCAGACCCTAACAATCTTCAACAAAATCAATTCTTAAGACCTTTTAGATCCACAAGATCCTCTTGAGATATCTAACTTACCCCTAGGATCTCTCTAACTCTCCCAACCTCTCGAGATCTGTTTTCCATATCTGATTACAATGAATTACAATCCAATAATACAATCTTTCTAGAATTCCAATAAAATTAGGAATTTACAAACAATTAAATTCAATTACAAAGACACTCTAGGCCTATTCAAGTGTGCTTGATTTTGGAGGAAAAATCTCCTACATCAGACTCCCAAGGTTAAAAACTTTCATGATCTCTTGATCATGAGTTACATTAGTTGAAGTTCTCATGGGTCCCAAACCTTATGTTGTTGCTTGATTTCCTTACTACATTTCACCATGTTGGTATCATCTTTCTCAGACAACTGCAATTTATGGTTGATTTTTTGTCTCACCCCATGGTATCCCCACCTAGACTTCGTCATCATCAACTTCCAGAATTTATGAATTTCAATGTCCAACTCTGGATTTTGTTGGTTGTATTCTTCATATAGAATCCACCTAGCTACTGCCAACTCTTTGGTGTTGATCTCTATGATGTCCCCAGGTCCATGGAAATAATCTACAAAATATTCTTTCATATCAGGTACTCTGGAATATTCTGTGTCTACAACTATTATGCAGTATTCATAAATCCTTGGATTAACCAACCACTCCTCCAACAATCTTAATTATTCATCATAATCTATCATCATTATATTTTAACATTTATTTTCACCTCCTTCTTTCTCTTTTTGGTTGTCTTCATAACCTGCATACACACACCAATAGTCAATTTTAAAACCATGAGACTCGGGAGTCTCTATTGATGCTTCTAGCATGATCATCTTGCTCTACTCCAATGCAACGTCAAGTCTCTCATTTATTCCTCCTAGGATCATCTTCATGTACTAGTCTAAGAACCTCATCATACTTTCATCCTCAACATATGCATATTCATTTACAAGTTGTGTATATTCTTTATCGGGACTATTTTCATGAGATGATAATATCTCATATTCCCTCACAAAAAAATTCTTATTATTTTATGCTTACATATCTTCACCTTCATTAGTCTTTGTGACAATTCTATATGATTGTACAACTTCATAATTTTCACAACCTATAAACACACACAATCCATTAGTTTTAAAAACATAATATCCCATGGTCTCATTTGATTCCTCTTTAAGAACATCCTCATGTTGATATGAACTTTCCAAGTAGTTCATGAGACTCTCAACAAATCTCTCTAATTCATCATCCTCCTCATCAAGGAATGATCCTTTCTCTGGTTCACATAAGTGAACTTATTCTCCAGTCATTGGCCTCTTCCTGAACTCAACACCTCTTATTTTCTCCTTCTTCATCCAAGCACTCAACCTATGCTTCAAGCTCTTCGAATTCTTCCTTAACTTCCTTGAAAACAATTGCATCACATGCCACTTGACTTTCTTATTTACATTCCATCCTTGTCTTTGATTTTCCTCTAGTTTCTTCTTTAACAATTGTCTTATATAACTGAGTTTTACTCTTAACTCAACCAACTCTCTGTCAATTTCCTCTTGACTCATTCTTCTCCTTATTCCATTTTCTTTGGAACTTTCCTTTCCCCTATTATGGCTTCTCTTTGAACCTTTATCATGACTATCAATAGTCATTTTTTCTTCCCCTTTGTGAACTTCACCTTGTTCATTGTGAGCTACATCAAGCCTCTATAGAAAATCTTCTCATATTCTACCCAATACCAACTCAAGATTATCTTATGAGCTTGACTGCTTGGTATCCATTGGTTTTTTCTCCTAGAACTTCCTGAGATTCTCTTCTCCCTTTTGGATTCTACACCTTTTCTCACTTTACCATGATAACATCCACTTGTCCTCTTCACTTAATTCCAATCTCAGATGGAAGTGTTTACAACATACCTTGTTGCAAGTTTCTTTAGCCACAAGATTATATTTATCCTCTAAGAGCTCCACATGCTCTCTATCACATCTCCTATGGCTGTATTGGCTACTATCGGTTCCTTTTGTTGCTACCTTCTAATCAAAACTAACATTGTTAATTAAAATCCATAGATAAAATTGTTGGTTGTGGAGCTTGATTATATTCCTAATTCATATGCAAGTCAAAGAAACAATAGGATACACAATTCATGCCTCCCCCAACCATGAGGGGGCCAATTTTTCTAGTTTTTTCAATTCAAATGTTGTATTTTCGTATTCAATGTGGACCATTCATTATAAAGTCACATATCTGATGGTAGAAGTTATGTTAGAGTTTTTTTTCCTAGAAGGAAACCCTCTTTCATGAGGGAATTGTATTGCGGCTGTGTGTTATGGAAAATATTGTATTCTGAGAGAGGAGATTGCGAGAGAAATAAGAGGAAGTTACATTAGGTGTGTTGTAGGTTATATCCATTCATTTTATGGATAATAGTAAAGGAAGGACCTGAAAATTTCTCTGGTGGACGTATCTCACATTGGGTGAACAATGCATATCTGTGTCTCTATTGTATTGTGTATCTTTTGTGTTTTATTTTTGCATTTGTTTTATTTTATTTCTTTGTGATCCTGCTTTTCTAACAAAAAGATTTAACCCATACCTTCAATATCTATTATGAGATCTTGTCTCCTCTTCTTCTGGGTTGGAATGACCTCGATCTATAGAAAGCCACTAAGGAATTATATATCCAATTCCTTTTTCTACTTGTTTGCACAATCTGCTCAGGCTTCCTTCTCTCAAACTTTCTCTCTTTCTCTATATCCCTTATAAAATTCCAAAGAGTATTTAACTCACTTTGATACCAAAAATGAACTCTGTTCATTTAAGGTACTCCATCTAAAATAAAATGCACAAGAAAATTAAATTTCCTTTTCTGATACAAAAAATGATGACCTCTCAGCCTTAAACCCATAGTTGCATAATTTTAAAACTAAAATGTGTTGCAACTCTACAATCAAGTTCTCTAAAAATTTCGTCATGGGCCCAAATTTCCTACTTCAATATAGCTATCCTATGGCTCCCAAATTCGACAAATAATATCATCCATTTTGAGAAGTTCATAGGAACTTCTCCCTTATCTCGCGCAACACTGTGTTCTTTGATCTCCATTCTAGCTATAGTTGTAGCCACTTCCTTCATAAAACCCTAGTGTTGTGACCAAGAGTTCATACAGTGGCACATATCTATTTTTCCTAGACTCTCAAGCCACCTTCCTCTAATAGAACCTTGAGTTATAACCTCAGGCTCTAATCAACGTGCAAGGCTTAGAACTAGTCTATCCTGAAGGTGTTTCACAATCACCCATGTGACATGCGGCCATGACCAAGCGCTAACCAATTGGAACTTAATTCACTATCACTATCATACCTTTTCTATCATAGTTTCTCTTTCCCAGGATAAAATTTTGCTCCAAATATTCAACTCCGATCGGAATCTCTTGTCTCTGAAACTTTCTTCCAATGAAATTATACCATGTACCTTATTGCTAAATCGTTGATCTCTTGCTATCGACGACCACAATTGTTGGTCTTCCTTTCACTCTTATTATGATCTCGATGGTTAAAATAACTTGTTTCTCCTTCATGCTCATTGATCTAATTCACTCTGAATTGACTGTTTCCATCAATAAGAATATCTGTATCCACCGCCGATCTTCTCCCCAGATCGATATTCATTGTTGATCGGTCTAGAGTCTATCAGAGTACTCCTTCATGCTATATGTTTTGGACTCCGAAATATATGACTATCCAAACAACTAATTAATTGAACACTCCCACGCGTCCGTCTCGCAATCGTTGATCTTAGCTACTTCGAATTAATCTTGTTAGTCGATCGGAGTTATACTTCATTCATTTCAAAATTCTGGATTCCTACACTAATGTTACCACATGGACTCCTTGATGACCATTGATCTCCGCACTCTAAGATACAATTATAGTTGTTTATTTCTTACTCTGAGATGTAATAAGGACCGTTGATCTCTTCTGTCTTTCGATCAATCTAATCTATTGATCAGAACTTTTTTTCATAGTTTCTTTTAGTCAAGCACTATGAATACACTAAATCTGAAAGAATTATCCCCTCATGTCAGACTCTGAATGAAGAACATGTCTGGATAGATCTTTACTTGAGATCTAATCTCATCCATTCATAAAACACCATAGATTCTCCACAGTCTTCTATCTGATGGCTCTAATGTAATTATCCCAATTAATCAATGGTTCATGTGTATCCACAATATGAAACGATGTGGATAGTTGATCCATATATGATCAACGATCAATATTGTTTCTTGGTCCTACTCTCTTACACAATCTAATGGTCGATATGAACCCTGGTATGGATCTGACGACTCCTATTTATCGACATTTAAAATCGTATTAATCTCTTATATTCAAAGGGTTTAACCATGTTCTAACCTGTACACAGAGTCAGATCTAACTCTATTCAGTTGTAACTCTATAAATTTGAGGCATGGGACGAGACAAATATTCTCTATAGAGTTCTCCCAATTGAGACTCTTCCTTCACGATTTCAACAGGTGTTTAAGGAACCTGCAAACAGACTTTAGGAAGGAATTATTCGCTACTCGACATTAATGCCTGATTAAATCTTGCAGAGATTTAAACACACACAACAATGCACAAAGATATTCTAACAAACAATTCCATAAACACTTGAAATAGAGTGAATCTACTATTCAGTTGTACACACAATGTATGTAAGGTTTATATAATGCCTATCTCTTTTAATTTCCTTTCAAAATATCACTCTCTCTAGCCTGATTTACTCACTGGATGGCCTCTACCCATGGCCTTTAGGATCACAACATTTATACAAAAAGACTCTAAAACTAAAATTGGTTAAAACCCTAACAATCTTCCATTAAATCAATCATTAGGATCTTTTAGATCCACAAGATCCTCCTGATATCTCTAAATTACCGTTAGGATCTCTCTAACTCTCATAACCTCTCAAGATATGTTTGATAGATCTGATTACAATGCATTTAAATCCAATAATACAATCTTTCTATAATTCCATTAAAATTAGGAATTTACAAAAAAATAAATTCAATTACAAAGACCCTCTTAGGCCTATTCAAATGAGCTTAATTTTGGAGGCAAATGCTCCTGCATCATGCACATGGAGCCTTTTACCCATGATGCATACAAAGAGGCATACAGAGACAATGAGGATTTCAAGGAGGTGTTTTAGTAGCTACCGGGCCAAACTCATATAGAAGAAGGTGATGACATGGCTAGGTATCATGTCCAGAATGGGTTACTCTACAAGTTCAACAAGTTTTGTGTCCTTAAAGATGAATAACTGTATCTTATAAGAGAGGTTCAGACCTCCAATATTATAGGACATTTTGGTGTTGGGAAGATATTTGCCAAGTTACAGAGGTACGTGTACTGGACCATAATGAAGGAAGATGTACCAAAGTATATTAGAGGATGTATATTTTTTTGTGCTAAAAAGCATAGTAATATGATGCAATATCTATACCATCCCTTACTTGTACCCACTCGACCTTGGGAAACAATTTCCATGGATTTTGTGGGAGGTTTTCCAACAACTAGGAAGGGACGTGACTATCTATTTGTGGTAGTTGACAGGTTTAGAAAGATGTGAATTCTTATGGCTTATAAAAAGACCATCAAAGGACAAGAACTAGAAAATATGTTCTTTGAACATTTCTGGGTGAAATTTGGGATACCAAGGAGAACCATCTCAAATAGGGATGCCAAATTTCTCATTACATTTTGGACTATATTGTGGGAGAATATGGACACTAAGTTGAAGATATCTACATCATTCCATCCACAGAAAGATGGGTAGACATTGTTGGCAAATTCAGTTAACAGACAACGAATGCTTGTCATTGATGGCAACAGTGAAGATGATAGGCAAACAGAAGACAAGTTCAGAGAGGTGAATGATCGAAAGCAGTGAATAATCGAACGCAACGAGAGTCGTTGGATTTGGTGCGGGGTTTTCGTCAACCATCAGATCTACAGAAGATGCGAGGGAGATAAGCGTGGCAGCGATCGGGCGCCACCGGGCGCCATCGGGAGAAGCTCGACAGGAGGCTTCATCAGAGAATCGGGGATCAGGACTTTGAAATTCCCAATTCACTTGACAACAAAAACCCTGAAATCGCGATATGCGATTTCGCGATTTGATCACAGCCGTTAAAGCAAGAATGAGATTTGGACCGTTGATTTCCTTCATCGGAGAATCGAGGATCGAAGGATCGGGAATTCCGTAGGCATGTGCATGGTGACATAGAAAATGCCGAAGCCCCGATGAGAGGTTTGACCGAGGTCACGTGTTGATGGTCATATGGGCCAAGGCATATAGCCAATAGGGCTAGCGCGGGGAAAGGGGCGCATCGACATCGGGGATCGGAACTTTGAAGTGACAAAGTCACTTGACATCAGGAGTGCCGATTTCACGATATGTGAAATCGCGATGTAATTTGAGCCGTCAGATCAGGCTTTGATCAGGACCATTGATTCTAGACCATGTCAGAGTTTCAGGGATTGCAACATGGAATGGAAAGTGAACAAATGCAACGAGACTTCCAAAATCGCGATATGCGATATCGCGCTTCAATCTTAGCTGTCAAGTCTAGTTCAGATCTGGACCGTTGATCTTATAACATATCAGAGTTTCACGAATCGGGATATGGTAAGGCATGCAACATGAATGTTGAAAATGCGAAATGTGAAATCGCGAGTGAATCTGGATCGTCAGATCCAGAAATGATTAGGACCGTTGATCATATCCCGTATCGGAGTATCAGGGATCGGAACTTTGTAATGCTAAAATCTCTTGACATCAAGAACTCCGAAATCGCGATATGAGATTTTGCGATATAATCGCAGCCATTAAAGTTAGAAGTGATCTGGACCGTTAACTCTAGTCACTGTCAGAGTTTTGGGGATCGAGATTTGTCAGTGACAAAAACTCTGATCGCCAAGAGTGCCGAAATCACGATGTGGGAAATCCCGATTGGATCTGAACCGTTGGATCAAGTATTGATCGGAGGGTTACTGTTCTATCTCACAGTTAACTACTGAGTTTGGATTCTGTTAGCAAAACGGACTCATGATGACGAATCGGTTAGCGTTTCAGTTGCCAGGACAGGTGTTCTTGTTTCGGCTGAGGGAAGGTGAAGTGAACCGTCGGGGAGGTATGCATAAAAGAAGATGAGACAGATTATGGAAGGTTGGCTGTTCTGGATGGAAAAAGAACGAAATAGGAAGAAAGAGATGAGTGGTGTGACATTTGAAATGAGGTACAGAATGAGATGATATGCAGAGGAGAACGATACAGTAGAGCAGAAGTAGAGAAGAATGATACAACAGAGCAGAAGCATAGCAGAACAATAGAGCAAAGCAGAAGCAGAGCAGAACGATAGAGCAAGCAGAAGAAGAGCAGAATGACAAAACAATGTGATGCAGAGGAGACTTGCTGGATGGACAGAGAATGAGAAGAATTATAGAACATAAAAAGAATGGTAAGAAGTGATTTATCTGCATAAATTGTATGTGTATTCATCCTTTAATTTTCTAGGGAGGTTGGGAGGTGCTCGGGAGGACTGTTGTCCTCAGAGGTTCAAGTGGGTGCTTGAACACAGGGAGTTGTAGCTTCCATCTGGTTGGAGCCATAGAAACCAGGGTGGTAGGGTGGTGCTAGGGAGAACAAGTGTTCTCTGTTATACAGGTTGGGGCCTGTGTAACTGGAAGTTGGTGCTTCCATCCAGTTGGTGCTGGAACAGTCAGGAAGTTGGTGCTTCCATCCAGTTGGTGCTGGAATACTCAGGGAGTTGGTGCTTCTTTCTAGTGGGTGCTAGAGAAACTAGAGAGTTGGAGCTCTCAAACAAGTTACAGCTTGTAAAACAGAGGTAGCAGCCTCACATTGAGTTGGTGCTCAATTGTAAATGATGTACATAACTGAAAAAGATTGCCTATCATTTCGAAGAAGAAGAAGAGGTTTTCTCCCTTTATGGGTTTCCTCATGAAAATCTGTCTCTGTGTGTACTTTATGTGTGACTGATGGTCTTTACTTTTACTGTCAATATGCTGTATATTGTTGATGATCACTTGAAGGAATATTAATAATGTTTAAAAGGTATAAAATTGTTTAAGCTCATAAACAACTAATTCACCCCCCCCCTCTCAGTTGTCGTAGTTTTTCCAACAATTGGTATCAGAGCGGGTTCCTTTTATTTAAAGGTAGATCTGTAAGCTTAAACATGACAAGTCATGAAGGGACTTCATCTTCTAAGCCCCCTTTATTTGATGGAACAAATTTTGCCTTCTGGAAGATTAGAATGAGAACATATTTAATGGCCTTGGGTGCTGATGTTTGGGATGTAGTAGAGACTGGATATACAAAGCCTATTGTGCTAGCCAACAAGGATGATAAGTTAGAGTTT
>ML802737.1:103328-117570 GCA_009831015.1 Picea engelmannii | reverse complement strand
TCAAGAATAAAATGAATGAAAAAGGACAAGTTGTTAGAAATAAAGCCAGATTGGTCTGTAAGGGATATGCACAAGTGGAAGGTCAGGACTTTGATGAAACTTTTGCACCAGTGGAAAGATTAGAAGCTATCAAAATGTTTCTTTCTTATTCTTGTCATAAGAATTTCAAAATTTATCAGATGGATGTTAAGTCAGCGTTCCTTAATGGAGACCTAGAGGAAGAAGTATATATGGTGCAACCTGAAGGATTTTCATTGATAGACAATCCTAATTATGTTTGTAAGCTGAAGAAGGCCTTATATGGACTAAAACAAGCACCACGAGCTTGGTATTACAGACTGGACAAATTTCTACAAGAAAAAGGGTTCAAGAAAGGTATTGTTGACAGTAACCTTTACATTAAGACTGAAGGTGATGATTTACTAGTTGTTTTGGTTTATGTAGATGATATTATTTTTGGTTGTACTAATCAATCATCTGTCCAGTGGTTTTCCAATTCTATGCAAACATAATTTGAAATGTCTATGATAGGAGAACTGTCATATTTTCTTGGCTTACAAGTAAAACAAAGTTCTGTAGGAATTTTTATTTCTGAAGAAAAATATTTGAAAGAGATATTGAAGAAATTTCAGATGGAAGATTCCTCTATAGTCAGCACACCTATGGTGGTTGGTTGCAAGCTGAGCAAAGATGATGTCTCACTTGATGTTGATCAAAGGACATATCGTTCAATGATAGGAAGTCTTTTGTACATCACAACATCCCGACCTGATATAATGCAAGCTGTTGGAATGGTAGGTCGTTTTCAGTATGCTCCTAAACAAAGTCATTTGGCAGCTGTCAAGAGAATATTTAAATACTTGAAGGGAACAATGACCTATGGACTGTGGTATCCTAGAAATCAAAATTTCTAGTTAACTGCTTATTCAGATGCAGACTGGGCAAATTCTGTTGATGAGAGAAAAATCACCAGTGGAGGAGCATTCTTTTTGGGTGACTCATTAGTTGCATGGCTTAGTAGGAAGCAAGGATCCATATCATTATCCACTACAGAGGCATAATACATTGCTGTTGCTACTTGCTGCACACAAATCTTATGGATGATACAAACTCTTGCAGATCTGAAGGTAACTTACACTGATCCTATTCCAATTCATTGTGATAAAACAAGTGCCATTAGTGTCTCCAAGAATCCTGTTCTTCATTCCCAGACTATGCATATTCCAATCAAGTATCATTTTCTCCAAGAACAAGTTACAAACAGAATTGTTCAGCTGAATTATATACCTTCTACATAACAGATTGTTGATATCTTTACTAAACCATTAGCAGCAACCCCTTTTGGATATCTTCGTCAGAAGCTGGGGGTTATGATTTCTTGTCTCTAATATGTTCACCTGGTCAGGGGGAGTGCTTATTGAATATCTGGTGTATTTCCAAGATGCTTATAGTTGAAAGGGGGAGTATGTTTTTATAACAGATCAGTGGAAGAATATTTCTTCTTTGACATTGATGTCAAAGGGGGAGAAAGGAGTCAAGTTCGAAAGGTTTCGGGAATAGATAAATCGAGCCTGAATGGCCGAATGTAGAGGAGAGTTGAATCTGAATGCAAGTGTTGCCATCAATGCCAAAGGGGGAGATTGTTGGCAAATTCAGTTAACAGACAACGAATTCTTGTCATTGATGGCAACAGTGAAGATGACAGGCAACCAAAAGACAAGTTCAGAGAGGTGAATGATCGAAAGCAGTGAATAATCGAACGCAGCAAGAGACGTTGGATTTGGTGCGGGGTTGCCGTCAGCCGTCAGATCTGCAGAAGTTGTGAGGGAGATAAGCGTGGCAGCGATCGGGCACCATCGGGAGAAGCTCGACAGGAGGCTTCATCGAAGAATCAGGGATCGGGACTTTGAAATGTCCAATTCACTTGACAACAAAAACCCCAAAATCGCGATATGCGATTTTGCAATTTGATCACAGTCGTTAAAGCAAGAATGAGATCTAGACCATTGATTTCCTTCATCGGAGAATCGGGGATCGGAGGATCGGGAATTCCGTAGGCATGTGCATGGTGACATAGAAAATGTCGAAGCCCCGATGAGAGGTTTGACCGAGGTCATGTGTTGATGGTCATATGGGCCAAGGCATATAGCCAGTAGGGCTAGTGTAGGGAAAGGGGCGCATCGACATCGGGGATCGGAACTTTGAAGTGACAAAGTCACTTGACATCAGGAGTGCCGATTTCACGATATGCGAAATCACAATGTAATCTGAGTCGTCAGATCAAGATCTGATCTAGACCGTGTCGAAGTTTCGGGGATCGCAACATGGAATGGAAAGTGAGCAAATGCAACGAGACTTCCGAAATCGCGATATGCAATATCACGCTTCAATCTTAGCCGTCAAGTCAAGTTCAGATCTGGACCGTTGATCTTATAACATATCGGAGTTTCGCGAATTGGGATATGGTAAGGCATGCAACATGAATGTTGAAAATGCGAAATGAAAAATCGCGAGTGAATCTGGACCGTCAGATCCAGAAATGATCAGGACCATTGATCACAACCCATATCAGAGTATTGGGGATCGGGACTTTGTAATGCCAAAATCTCTTGACATCAAGAACTCTGAAATCACGATATGAGATTTTGCGATATAATCGCAGTCGTTAAAGTTAGAAGTGATCTGGACCGTTAACTCTAGTCACTGTCGGAGTTTTGGGGATTGGGATTTGTCAGTGACAAAATCTCTGATCGCCAAGAGTGTCGAAATCGCGATGTGGGAAATCCCGATTGGATCTGAACCGTTGGATCAAGTATTGATCGAAGGGTTACTGTTCTATCTCACAGTTAACTACTGAGTTTGGATTTTGTTAGCAAAATGGACTCATGATGACGAATCGGTTAGCGTTTTAGTTGCCAGGACAGGTGTTCTTGTTTCGGCTGAGGGAAGGCGAAGTGAATTGTTGGGGAGGTATGCATAAAAGAAGATGAGATAGATTGTGGAAGGTTGGCTGTTCTGGATGGAAAAAGAATGAAACAACAAGAAAGAGATGAGTGGTGTGACATTTGAAATGAGGTATAGAATGAGATGATATGCAGAGGAGAACAATACAACAGAGCAGAAGCAGAGTAGAATGATATAGCAGAGCAGAAGCAGAGCAGAACGATAGAGCAGAGCAGAAGCAGAGAAGAGTGATAGAGCAAGAAGAAGAAGAGTAGAATGACAGAACAATGTGATGCAGAGGAGACTTGCTGGATGGACAGAGAATGAGAAGAATTACAGAACAGAAAAAGAATGGTAAGAAGTGATTTATGTGCATAAATTGTATGTGTATTCATTCTTAACTTTCTAGGGAGGTTGGGAGGTGCTCGGGAGGACTGTTGTCCTCAGAGGTTCAAGTGGGTGCTTGAACACAGGGAGTTGTAGCTTCCATCTAGTTGCAACCAGAGAAACCAGGGTGGTAGGGTGGTGCTAGGGAGAACAAGTGTTCTTTGTTATACAGGTTGGGGCCTGTGTAACTGGAAGTTGGTGCTTCCATCCAGTTGGTGCTGGAACATTCAGGAAGTTGGTGCTTCCATCCGGTTGGTGCTGGAATACTCAGGGAGTTGGTGCTTCTTTCTAGTGGGTGCTAGAGAAACCAGAGAGTTGGAGCTCTCAAACAAGTTGCAGCTTGTAAAACAGAGGTAGCAACCTCACATTGAGTTGGTGCTCAATTGTAAATGATGTACAGAACTAAAAAAGACTGCCTATCATTTCGAAGAAGAAGAAGAGGTTTTCTCCCTTTATGGGTTTCCTCGTGAAAATCTATCTCTGTGTGTACTTTATGTGTGACTGATGGTCTTTACTTTTACTGTCAATATGCTGTATATTGTTGATGATCACTTGAAGGAAGATTAATAATGTTTAAAAGGTATAAAATTGTTTAAGCTCATAAACAACTGATTAACCCCCCCCCCTCTCAGTTGTCTTAGTTTTTCCAACAGACATAAGTAGTCAATAGGGATTTGGTGTATCTTCTTAAGAGTTACATTTAGAGGCACCCAAAGACCTAGGATGAAAATATGACCTACATACAACACTCTTATAACAAATTTGTCCACACTTCTATTGGTAAGTTCCCTTTTGAAACTTGTTTTGGGTATTTGTCGCCTTTTCCCTCATATGTTGTTAATGGAAAGAAAGGTGTTAGGGAAGACACCATGGGAGAAGTATTAAAAATAGAGAAGTGTGTAGAAAATATTAGGAATATCCATTTTAAAGTTTAGGAGACAATGAAGAGGTCACGGGAAAGGTACAAGGTATGACATGATTAACACAAAACACAAAAATCATTCAAAGTGGGAGGAAAAGTTTGGTTATAGTTGAACAAGGAAAGACTTTAGGGTCCTTGTAAGAAGATCAAGGATCTATGGTATTTACCTTTCGATATATTGGAGAAGTGTGGTATAACTCAATATATCCCCATACATGCACATTTACTCATTAGTGAATGTGGTGAAACTCAAACTCTATGCGCCTTCCATGTTAGATTATAAGGAGGATAAGGTAATACCTTCCATAGAGGACTTATAACCAGATTATCATGCATATTTTTCAGAGGAAATAGTTTTTCAAAAGTCGTCCAAAAGTACAAGACATGGGAAACATGAACTTTGGCAAATTTTGTTGAAATCACAACTTCTAGGAAAAGAAAAGTGGTACTCCAAGGAGAAGGTAGGGGAAAAATTTCCTCTCTGCATTCAATAAATATTTTGGCGACCCAAATCCTCCCCATATGGGGGGTATGATCTATATTGGATAATTGTATTATTTTTCATCTATCTCCATGCTTTGTGGGTGAAAAAAAAGGAGGAATCAACTTGCAGAGCCATTTTTAGCGACTGGTCCCAATTTGGAAATTTGGGTCCAAAAAAACATTTGAAATCTTTCAGAGTCATTTTGAGGTATAAAACGACACTTTTTTATGGAACAAATTGTTAGCACCAAGATTCAAACTTAGACTGATGTAAGTGTAATCCAATTACCCATCAAAATGGTTAGATTTGGATGAGTGATTATATTAAAAAAAAATGGATCAAGCTGATAAGGTTCAAAGCCTGATTTAATGCACAAAATTCCAAAGACTATATTCCAACAAAAAAGGCTATCATAATCTCCAACCAACACATATTTGAAATATGAATAGAATAAAATGCCAAAAAACATCAAGATGAACAATCAATTTCACATCAAGCTTGATTGACACATTCATATGGCTGAAATTTCATTAATTAGGATCCTTATAATCAAGAAATAAAGATTTGCTCCAAGAAGAGATGCTTCACAAAATACACAGTAAATCATCCACTGCATAAACCTACTAATAAAGTTTTTGATAAATCCTTTATCAATCAGTATTGCATTAAATAAAGACGAAAAATAAAATGAACAAAGAAAAAAGGACAAGTTGATATTTGAATACACAAGAATCCTCCATCCAAATATACAGAGTATGAGAGCTTACAAAATAATAATATCCTTTTTCCTATCACTCCAACCCTTTCCTTATCAAAATACACTTCATATATAGTGAATGATATCTATCTACCCTAAGGAGGTCGAAACCAAGGAGCTACATAGGATCCTCCTCCATTTAGGAGTCTTGTTACAAAATATTCCAACAATGGATTTTGTCTATTGAGATAAATATATTTTGAAATAGGTCATGCTGCTTGATCTGGAGTTGGAACACATGTAAATCATGTCCAAATAACACCTAGGATATCATTCAAACCTTCCCTGATAGTTGGAAACCTCCAAACAAGGCAAATATCCAACAACTATGCAAAACAAAGAGTTTGTAGCGCCAGTTTGTAGTGCACTGGTGTTTTAATTTTATCTTTCAAATGCCAAACTAGGTTAGGAAGAATTTTGTTCATCCGGTCAATGCCATTATCATGCTCCTCCACAAAAACTTTCAGAAAAACCGCATCATTGTTTGAGATTTATGATCAAATCTTTAGAAGAAACCACTATAGGAAATGAGTTTGCAGCACCAATTTGTCAGTTCGCAACGCCACTTTTCCAAACACATCTTGCACACTTCGAGGAGGATTTTAGTTTATGGTATGACACAATCCATGTAAAAGTGGTTAAATTGTAGGCTCTGAAAACCACGAATCTTCCTTGACATGATCCTGTAATTGCAATGATGACAAAATTCAAATCGTGAAGTACTTAGAGTATGTTGCGAACTCTCCTAGTGAGTTGGCAACACATCAAACCATTTTGACTTGACACTTGAATGGATTGATATCGATAAAGGGTAGAGTTTGAGTACAACCTGGATGTATGGCATGTCAAGGAAATGATGTAAAAAAAAACCAAAGGTATGACTCATGGGGTTTCTTACCTTGTCATGAAAATAATCACATAGCTAAAACTTTAGACTAAGGCTAGACACAACCTTATTCATTTTGAAACCAAATATAACTTTATGATTGCAACTTAAAGACTCAAAACCTATGTCCTATAAACCTTATGACTCAAAAAACAAAAACAAGGTGAATTTTTTGACCCATACAATCTTATGTGTTAACACAAACCTTACTATACATAAATCAACTATATTCTACACACTGAGACCTTTCCAAAAGTGCACAAATTGCCTCAATTGGAATTCATGTGTGAAAGTTATGCCTCCCACAAGTTGATCTATTGTATTGATCACCATGGTGCAATTGAATGGCACATCATCCCCCATTGCTTAAATTTTTGGGGCTAGCCACGTAATTAATTTTCTAGAACATTCCATAAGGTCCAAATTGGATCACTAATGAAGGGTTGATGAAGTCAATACCCTAACCCTAGACGATTATCACGTGATGATAAATACCAGACCACTAGGAGGAAAAGGGGTTCCATTCTTTTTCATTATATATTGTTCCATATGTAAGAAAAACATATAAGAGTGGTATTCTCTAATCATAATAAAGGAGGAGATATTTTGTATCACCCATACAATATACAATGTCAAATGCAACTCAACAAAGAGTGCCTCTTTCTTTGTACTTGCACTCGAAGAAAAGAGAGAAAAACAACCTCACCTTCTAGCTAGGTTTTATCCCACATTAGATTTCCTAGATCATATCCTGTGTTTATTTGTGGATGGTGTGTGAGTATTTATTATATTCTCTATTTTTCTCATTTTATCTATTTCGTAAATTTTAAGCAAAAAATTGATAATTAAAGAATCTAATATCTAAAGGAAATTAACCCTCATAGTAAATATTTCAATATTTTATTAGATCTGTTTTGATGAAATTTACAGTGGAATATCCAAAAAAGTTTACAAAATCAGGCATAAGACATTATTCATGAAGTTTGGAAAGTGGATGGTGTGTTACACAAGCCAAAGGACATGACCAAGAACTAATAATGACCTTCATGAGTATGAAAGAAAATCTTGGGAATAGAATCCTCCTTCATACGTATTTGTTTTTATCCAGAATTTAAATCAAGTTTGGTAAATAATTGAGCACCACTCGGTTCATGTAAAAGGTCATCAATGACAAGAATGAGAAAATTTATATTGACAGTAATTTGGTTAAGAGCTCAAAAATCACGACACATGTTCCAAGTACCTTCTTTATTCAGGACCATGACCATGAGAAATGAATAAGGGCTTGTACTAGGGCAAATGACACCCACAACTAAAAATTCTTGAATATTTTTCTCAACTTCATTTCTACAAGAAAAGGGGTAATGATAAGGGCGAACATTAGGAGGAAGACTATCATAGACCAGTTGAATGGAATGATTATGGGGACTATGGGAGGGTGGGAGTCCTTGGGGGTTTTCAAAAATGGATTGGTGTTTAGAGAGAACAAAATTCATTTCGATATGAACAATGGGGGAGGGAGTGTAAACTAATTGAATGGCATGGAACTGGGAAATAATTCTATAATTACCCCCTTTTAGGAGTTTTTCCACTTGGTGTGAACTGATAATATGGAGGGAACCCATTGTGATTCCTTCGAAATTGTACTAATGTACATCTTGGTGGAACCTCATGTATAATTCCTTTAATTTCATGGTGATGGGGTCTAGCATGCATAACCATTCAACACCAAGAACATTGACACAAACTCCCATTTTAATAGAAAACATTTGGGATTTTAAATTATAATCATCAACTGTCCCCGAGGTGTAGGACAGTCGGTGACAGAGTGTGTTGTTAAGCCACTCCGTGATGTTAAAGTCACCGGTTCGAAACCTGCGGGGACAAAAAATCCAACCATGTTAAGGGTTGGTGTGGCTCAGGCTGGGTGCGATCCCCAGGTGATTTTGACGGCTTAGATGCCCCTGAGTCGCGGTTTCTCAAGCCACAGGTTAATCGCAGGTCCTGCACAAATTAACAAACAAAAAAAAATTATAATCATCAACTTGCATACACACATTTTCACAACGACCCCCACATTTCATGGAACCGAGATTAGCAATCATGATTTGAGAGTTATTTACTACATGGATATAGAAAATGGTATCTTGGGAAATTTGGTGATAAATGAAATTATGGGTGTTTCCACTGTCGATGAGGATAATTTGAAGTTTGGTTGAAAACCCTAAAACCATTCATAGGGAACCTAGCTAGATAAAATCACATAAAACTTGCAAGAGAATTGAGAGAGAGAGAGAGAGAGAGAGAGAGAGAGAGAGAGAGAGAATAATAAGAGAGAGATTGAGAAAATCTATTAACATAACATAATGAATGACAAGTGGAAACAATTTAATTGAGTGACAAGTGTGGGGACCAAAAATAGGATATTCATACAAAGGAAGTGTGCCCTCATTCTCTAAAACCTAAGGAATATATGCATGGGTGGTATTCCACTAGTCAACTAAGTCTGAACTGAAGTCCTAACTGAAGTGATAATGCACCCTATTTTATCAAAAGCGCTCTAATTTTTAGGAAGCACCCTTTTTGTAGGGGAATATTATTAGCTAAAACTTAGGAAAAAGGTGAGTAAGTGTGTAATATCTCCAACACCCCCCCTGAACACTACTAGGGTGTAATGAAGAATGGGTCCTAGCTACAAGACCATGTTAGGTAACCATATTATAATGCATCTAAATGAATGAACAATGAAAAAGGGAGGAAAGAGGGAAAACCTCATGGTAGACCATGTAGATTTTAACCTTGTACAATATTTACTGCAAACTGATTTTCAGTAAAAGAATAGAAAATATACAATGGAAAATACAAACATTACAAAAATATTTTTCCCCTGGAAACCCAAACCAGGAAAACCAACATATTCTATATTCATTCCTAGTAATACATTGTTTACAATAAAATATACATATAGGAGCCAGCGGCATCCAAAACCCTAACCCAATGACCTGGATTAGTCAACAACCCTAATTCCTTAACCTAAAATAAAAAACCATCGACAAAAAACCATGTGCCAAAAAACTGCCCAATAATGGACATGAAAATCAAGGCAACATGAAAAACGAGGCAAAATGCGACACATTTCCCAAGGCAAAAAAAAATATTGGGGGCATTGTCCATGCACCCCCCCTTAAAACCCCCTATGCACCTGGTGCAATGTAGACACTAATACTCGTGAAAATAATATAAAACATACCCAACATTCTCCCACTTCTTGTTTTCTTTGCATATAGGGGGTTACAAGGTTACATAGTCAACAATCCATGGCAACAATGCCCATGGATCCTCTACACCAAGAGAACTTCTTAGTGCTCACATATTTTGTTAATGAATTTGCAACATTCTTCAAAGTGTTCACCTTCATCAAGAACAATTTATTTTCTTCAACCATGTCTCTCACAAAGTGATATTGAGTATCAATATGCTTTGTCTTTGAATGATAAGCTAGGTTCTTCACCAGAAAAATTGCACTCCGACTGTCACAATCTATCCTTACAGCTTGTTGTACCAACCCAATACCTGGACACAATCTTTGTAACCATACTGCTTCCTTACTTTCATGAGTGGCTGCCATGTATTCAAATTTTGTAGTTGAAAGTTCCACTACAACCTATATTTTTCTCATCAAACTTATTGCTTGTCCAAACAGGTTAAACACATACCCACTTGTAGATCTCCTACGATCCATATCTCTAGCCCAGTTTGCATCCACAAAGCCATGTACATACAACACTCTGTCCAATCCTGATCTTCCTTGGTAGCACAACCCATAGCTAGCAGTGCCATGCAAATACCTGAAAACCCTTTTTACTGATGTCCAATGCTCCTTCCCTAGTTTTGACATATACCTACTCAAAACTCCCACTACATGTGCAATGTCTATTCTAGTGAAGACCATTGCATACATCAAAATGAAAACTGCACTCACATATGGAACATGAGACATGTCCTCCTCCTCTTCATGTGTCTTGGGACACTGATCCACAGATAACTTTACACCAACATGAATAGGAACCTTGACAGGTTTACATTCCTGCATATTAAACCTTTGCAATATTGTCTCGACATATTTTCTTTGATTTAACCGTAGTTTTCTCTTTTTCTGATCTCTTTTAATTTCCATGCCCAAAATGAAATTTGAAGCACCAAGATCCTTCATGTCAAATTTAGAGAACAACTAAGTTTTCACATCCTAGATAATCTCCTTGTTGTTTCCTATCAGCAACATGTCATCCACATACAAGACCAAATAAATCAAATGATCACCAATTAATTTAAAATACACACAGTGATCCTATTTTCTTCTTGTGAAGAAAAGTCCAAACACATAAGTATCAATTTTTTTATACCACATCCTTGGTGATTGTTTTAAACCATACAAGGACTTTTTCATCTTGCATACTAGCTCCTTCTTTCCCTTCATAGCATAACCTTTTGGTTACTTCATAGATATTTCTTCTTCCATATCCCCATGTAGGAATGTTGTCTTCACATCCATCTGTTCTACTTCAAAGTCAAATGCAATAGCAACATATAACATAAATCTTATAGAGGTTAACTTGGAAACAAGAGAAAAAATCTCACCAAAATCAATTCCCTCAACCTAGGAATAACCCTTTGCTACTAACCGAGCTTTGTATTTCTCCACTTTTCCTTCTGCATTCAACTTCTTTTAAAATAACCATTTTCTGCCAAAGGGATTTTTTCCAGTCGAAAACTCCACTAGATCCCAATCCTCATTCTTATCCAAGGCTGCCATTTCTTTGTACATGGCCTTTTTCTAGAGATTTCCATCCTCTAAATTCACCGCCTCTCTGACAGTTCTAGGATCATCATCAATAATAAACAAAGAAAAAAATGAATGGAAATAAGATGGAGTATACCTTTCTGGTAGCCTTCTTTCTCGAACCGATCTCCTCAATACTGGAGTATGAGGATCTTATTCTTCTGATTCCTATTCTTTTGTAGAGTGTGATTCATCATCCTTTAAATCAAACTCTATTTTCTCTGGTTCTTCCTTACTTGGTAGGATTTCCTGTTTAACAATATCCTTCATTTCTCTAAATACTACATCTCAGCTATAAACTACCTTCTTAGTTTCTTGGTTCCAAATATTATAACCTTTGAGACCATCTTTATTTCCAATAAAGATACACTTTTCAACCTTCTTATCTAGATTACTCATGTTTTCCTTTGGAACATGAACATATGCATCACAGCCAAATACCTTGAGATGTGTGACAGAGGGTTTCTTACTAGTCCATACCTCTTGTGGAGTCTTGTCATCCAACGTTGATGAGGGTGATCTGTTGACCAGGTAACATGCAATACCCACTACCTTTGCCCATAATTCTTTCCCCAACCTGGCACCACTGAGCATGCACCTTGATTTTTCCACCAACGTCCTGTTCATCCTTTCTGCAACTCCATTATGCTAAGGTGTATATGGAGTAGTATTCTATCTTTCTATACCACACTTCTTACATAATTATTCAAATTCATTCCCGTAGAACTCTTCACCATTATCTGTCCTCAACACCTTAATTCTTTTCTCTGTTTCATTCTCAACAAGAGCCTTAAACTCTTTAAACCTGTCAAAGACTTCATATTTCTTCCTGAGAAAATATATACAAGTATTCCTCGAGAAGTCATCTATAAATGAGACATAGTACACATATTTTCCCAATGATGGGACCAGTATAGGTCCAAAAACATCACTGTGAACTAGCTGTAAAATTCCTTATGCCCTTGATGCACCAGAGGGGAATCTTACCCAATTATGCTTCCCACATACACATTGTTCACATAAATCAAAATCCAGAGAGAAGTTAGACATACCTTCCATTATACCTTTACCATGAAGTAGTCGAATACCCTTCTCTCTGATATGCTCCAGTCTTTGATGCCAAAACATAACCTTTTCTCCAGAGACTATAGGAGTTCTTTCTTCTTCAAATCCAATATCAAGAACAATGGAACTATTACACCCATCACTAATAGTGCTTCCTTGCAACTTATACAGAGTTCCAAACTGAACTCCCTTCAACAACACCATTGCTCCTCGAACTATCCTGCAGGTTTCCTTTTCAAATATTGTTTTTACCCATGCATTGTCCATTTTGATTACAGCAATCAAATTTCTGGCCAAACCTAGGATGTGAAGAACACTAGGTAGTGTTATGATCCTTCCATCTATGAGCCTTAACTTGAATTTTCCTCTTCCTATGATTCTGGTTGTTGAATCATCACCTAGGAAAACATTACCTCCATCATACCTTTCATATTCACAGAACCACTCCCTGTGGGGAGTCATATGAAAGGATGCACTTGAGTCAACCAACCATGCCTCATGATATGCATGTGTGCTTGAAGAATCCAAGTACACATCCCCTCCTTCTTCCTTGGTGGTCTTTTCTTCTGTAGAAGGAGATTCTTCAGATCCCTTATTTTTTCTCAACTTTGGATCTACACTGCTTCTTGTAGTGCCCTTCTTTTCCACATCTCCAACATACCTTTATAAACTTTCCAGTATATTTATATCTACCCTTAGACTTAGATCTCTCACTTGAGAACTTAGATCTATTTATTTCCTGGGAGCGTCCTCTTGCAAGTAATGTGTCTGTGTTCTGTCCTTCCATGTTCTTCCGTCTCATCTCCTCTGACAACAAGGATGATACCACTTCATCAAACTTCAAGGAAATTGTATTACTACCTATGGCCACAACTAGACTATCCCACGAGTCTGGTAAAGAACACAGTAAATTGATACACTTATCTTCATCTGAAATTTTAATCTCAACAGATACTAACTGACTTACCATAGTATTGAAGGTGTTCAAATGATTTTCCACCGAATTTCCATCTCTCATCCTCAGGTTATACAACTTCTTTCTCATAAATAGTTTATTTACTAGGGACTTATACTGGT
This sequence comes from Picea engelmannii, assembly GCA_009831015.1. Lineage (NCBI taxonomy): Eukaryota > Viridiplantae > Streptophyta > Pinopsida > Pinales > Pinaceae > Picea > Picea engelmannii. Next base: position 104,209 of record ML802737.1, on the reverse strand, counting down.
ACAACTTCCCCAACTTATCCCATAAATCCTTGGTTGTAGCTTCCTCTGACACATTCAGTAATACTAAATCTAAGAGACACAGTTGGATTTTTCTCTTCACCTTTGGATCCAAATTTTTCCAGTCATTTTTTGAAGTTCCTGTAGTGCAGTACCTGGATCTACCACAATCCACTGATCTCTATCCACCAACATATCTTCCATCTTGATATTCGACAACTCAAAAAAATTCCCATTAAACTTCTCGATCTCCATTTTCGAATTGCTCATCATTTATTTTCACCTAAAAAAGAAATACCGCAGATCTCCCACTGTAACAAGGCTTATCACAATCCCGAGCCAAACCCTTGACCACAAAGGCATCCCATTGAAGCCAACAAAGCTATGATACCAAATGTATATTTTAATCTTGTACAACATTTACTGCAAATAGATTTTCAGTAAAAGAACAGAAAATATACAATGGCAAATACAAACATTACATAGAGGGTTTTCCCCTAGAAACCCAAACTGGGAAAACCAACATATTCTATATTCATTAATAGTAATACATTGTTTACAATACAATATACATATAGGAGAAAGAAACATCCAAAACCCTAACCCAATGACCTGGATTAGTCAACAACCCTAATTCCTTAACCAGAAATAGAAAACCATCGACAAAAAACCATGTGCATAAAAATTGCCCAACAATGGACACAAAAATCAAGGCAACATGAAAAATGAGGCAAAAATGTGACACATTTCCCAAGGCATTTTTTTTTCTCAGGGGTTCTACCCTCAAACCCTCGCGCAGGGGGATTTTTCCCCCCTGCACCCCCTTGTGCACCCGTCACAACACAAACACTACTACTTGTGAAAAGAATATAACACATACCCAA
>ML802737.1:82627-103322 GCA_009831015.1 Picea engelmannii | reverse complement strand
CCCCTCAAACTACAATGCATCAAAAATGAAGAAGAAAAGAAAGATAGTTGCTAAGAAGTTGTGTCCTTCATTCCAAAGAGACCTCGCAAATGTGAAAGGTTATGCTCGGTAAATATTTTGTTGAATATGTGGAAATATATATGGATTTGTTGAAGTCCTTTGGCAACTTTTATTTCCTTGTACCTTCTCACCTATCCATATACTTCCCTCTTGGTCCTATGGACCCAGATGCACCTGACAAGCTTCCTAGCTTAAGGAAGTGAAACCAGATATTGATTATGGTTCTCAAGTAGATTCCTTGAAGCCTCTGCATAGGGATGAGGGTTTGAATCTTGAACCATGCATCAATGGATGTGCATCATTGGGTCAATAGTTGCAAGTGAATGAGGAGGCATCTCAAACCAGACTCTTGTCCTCCTTTAATCTGGTGGATCTCCAACAAGGTCACCTACTCCATGTAGGGTGGATTGTGCCCACTTGGGCATCTATTGTGGATCATCATATGTATGTATAGATTGTGCATATGTATGCTCTAGCTCCCCCGAATCTATATCAAAACTCATATCTATGGTCGAACATGGATATGTGGACTCATCATCTTGGATTTATGGTGTAAGAGGATGTGCATGTAGCTCCTGATATGCATGCCTTTCAACAATCCCTAAGAATACAAGTTGTTGCATGTACCTAAAATTTAGATTATCAAATCTCTCATTCCCAAATATACTATCATCATTAAAATGAGTCAGTAGAAATGAGGAATCATATTTAGAAATAAAATTTGATAATGTATACAATCAATACTGGTGATTGACCTCACCAACAAAAATCTTGGAGTTAAAGATAAAATACATATTTTGTGACTTCTATGTGATGGGATGTGCTTGAATCCAAAATTCATGCAATGGGAGAAAATGAATAGTAATCAAAGAATGAGAATTAACTCTTTTTGTTGGTGCTTGATCTTTTGGCTTCTTCTTGGTGACCCGAGGAATGTGTTCCCAAAGATTGTTCTTCTAAAGTACCTATTGCATGAGATCAATTTGTTTATTCTTGCACGTTGATTCAGAATGAGAGCTGAAATTGTAGTAACGCTCATTTTGTCTTCCATTTCTTTCCCTTTCCACCTTTGAACCTAAGGATCCATTAGAGGAATCTCCTTCCTCCTCCTACTTAGAATTCTCCTTTCCCTTTCCTTTCTTCTTGACCTTTGGATAGTATTTGTTTATTCTCTCATGTAAAACAAGTGCATGTGCCTTGGAATCATTGAGTATACCCATCTGGATGAGATTAGCTTGCTCATGTATTATGGACTCAATGAAATATTCCAATGTAGGCATAGTCCATGTTGATCCTTAAGTGTACCTTCCTAAATGGAAGGTAGGGATAAACAAAAGATATTTGGACCAAGTTTTTCCAAAATTGAAAGAACAAGCTTCTTTTCTTGTGTAGATTTGTCAACACCACATCCCTTTAAATTAAGAAGAAGGCATTTTAACTTGGTAAAGAAGTCCTCAATATTATCAAATCTTTTTGGATCTAAAGAATTCAACTCTATATAGAGCATATGATCTCTCATGGTGTCCTTGTTTCCAAAGAGACCAACTACTATGGTTCAAATCCCATTCAGAGTAGTACAAGCATTGATATGAAACCATAAATTGAGAGATACTGACATGCAAAGAATACTATGGGCTTCATCCATGTAGTTGAAATAATTTTATTTCTCTATTGCTAATGTTGGTTCATCCTTTATATCCATTCTTAATTAGAATAATCATGGATTCTTGATTTGATGCATAATACTTGGCTTGCAATCAAAATAATTATATGGAATGAGAATAATAATGTGTGTTGATTCCATCCTTCTTGACTAAATATCCTTCTGAATTTACAAAAACAAATCATATGTTCCTTTCTTATAGAAACCTATGGGCTTTGATACTATGGGAATTTTGGATGAAAACTCTAAAACCATTCACAAAGAACCTAGATAGAGATAATCACACAAAAATTTCAAGATAATTGAGAGAGAGAGAGAGAGAGAGAGAGAGAGAGAGAGAGAGAGAGAGAGTAATGAGAGAAAGAATGAGAAAATCTATTAACATAATATAATGAATGAGTAATATACACAATAATATATAATCCAAGAGAATAATTTCACCAATATCATGGAGTACATTCTCCATAAGAGTGATATAAAGGAGATCTGGACACTAACTCACTTTAACAAGAGTCAACTACTAGCTATTATCGGTTAATTATTTAAGAGGAAACAATTTAACTAAATGACAAGTATGGAGATCGAAAATAACACATTCATGCCCTAAAAGGTAGGTAAAATAAGCATCAATGGTCTTCCTCTAGTTAACTAAGGTCAAATGAGTCTAAATTGGAGTCCCAACTGAAGTGATAATTCACCCTATTTTATATGAAGCGCCCTAATTTTTAGGAAGCACCCTATTTTGTAGGGGAATATTATCAGGAGAATATTCTTAGCTAAAACATAGGAAAAAGGTCAGTGAGTGAGTGTGTAATATCTCTAATATATAATGGCTTTACAATGTTTGATATAGCCAATTAACTATTTTTGGTGTTGATATACCAGTGAGGGCATGTAGAGAGATGAGAGGTTCAAGCTTAGGTGGATCATATGGCGGGTTGCAATCATCATCCTAGGGAAGCACTTTGGGAGGGGAAACATCATCATCATATTAAAAAATTTCCTTATAAATGGCCATAAAAATATTATTTTCCTTACATTTTCACCCTATAAATTATTTTTCACTAGAGTTGTAGCAAAGACCCTAAGTTGGCGTTCAACCATTTCCTCCCTGGTTAATTTATGGACCTTAAGAGGAGGGGAAGGAGGAGATGAATTAGTGGGGCGAGAACGTGGAATAAATGATGGGATTTTGATTTGAGAAGAGAATACCTGTCGGGCTTCCTTGGCTTAGTGAGTAGCTTCTATCCAATTCTAGGGGTGAGCCATTAGGACATGAGCTCAGATGTCATCCTTGAAGCCACTAATGAAGCATTCATGAAAGAAGGTTTCTAATGTGCCTTCAGTTTAGAAATCCATTTTCTCAAAATTAGTGACGTACTCTTCCACTATATCAAATTGTTTAAGCTTGGTCAAACGAACCAAATGATGAGTTTCTATGTCAAAGAATTAATAAAGGTTGGAAACAAATTGGGTCCAAAAAATATAATCTCAGTGTGGATTTTTACACCATGCCAATATTGCCAATATTATGGGTCCAAATAGAGGAAATCGACATGAAGTTTGATTAATTCATAAGTGATTCCATGAAATGATAAATAATTTTGGATTAAGTCATCAATGATTCCATGCAATGAGAAATAAAGGGAAGTAAATGTACATGTCTTTGTCAACGCCGACTGGGCAAGTGATTTATTTTTATGAAGGTCAAATGGTGGATATGAGTTCAATATTTTCAATGGAGAAATCAGTTGGATGAGTAAGATACATGTGGGTGTATCCTTGTTGAAATTATAAGTTGAATACATGGAAACCACTCATGCAAGTAAAGAAGTTGTATGGTTGCATAGATTGTCTTCAAGGATTGCGTTTGAGAAGAAAGCAATGAAGATAATTTGTGATATTAAAAGTGCAATATTTATGGAAAGGAAACCATATTACCCTTCCAGGACAAAGCATATTAATGTACAAATACCATTTCATGAGAGATATGGTGGAAATAAGGAAGGTGTTGTTGGATAAAGTAGACACTTTGGAAAATATAGTAGACTATTTGACTAAGTCTGTGAGTGTTGTGAAGTTATATTGGTGTAGAGAGGTAATGGGAATTGTTTCCCTAGGTCAATGAATATAAGTTAAATTTATCTTGTATCAACAAAGAAGAAAACAAGTGGGAGAATGTTGGGTTTTTATATTATTTGAAGTGGAAAACAGTCTAATCGACTAGCTAGTCGAGGTGGATCAACTGGAGTAAATACTGATTGATAGCTAGGTTGATGGTCAACTAACTGGAGGTTTATTGGTTTGTATCAAACTAGTGGTGAACTAGGCAGTTGATTGTAACCGAATCCCAATATTCATGGTATTGCATCCAATCATCTGCATGGATCTGTAACCATTTTTTGACAGCACGATTTTGTCTATAAATATGTCATGTTGTAATTTTAATAAGTTGATGTTCATGTTGATGTTGCTATTAGTAGCTGTAATTTGAGTTGGCTACAGGGTTGTTCTTGTGTGAAGCAAGAGAGTAGAATGATGATTGTGTCTTAGGTTTAGAACAAGGTTAGTCATGTAACTCTTTATTATATTAATAAATAAGAAAAAATGAGAGAAATATATGGTCAAGAAACATTGTTTTTCCTGGTTAAGGGTTTCCAGGGAAAAATATTTGTGTATTGTGTGATTGTCAATTTTTATTTTTGTTTAATTATGTCTTCTCTTTCCTAGTTGGTTTAGAGTGAATGTTATTTCTGTATAATTGGTATCATAGCTTCTTTGATACAAGCCATATCAAAGAGAGAAAAGGTAACAAGATATTGGATCTGAGATAAACCTAGGTCCAATGTGAGTTAAAAGTGAATAATATTTAATTTGTGCTTGAAAGAATGACAACTAGTTTGAGGGTAGAGATAAAAAAATTTAACGGACAAAATTTTGATGTTTGGAAGCTTAATATGGAAAGTCTCCTTATATATCAAGAACAATGGGTGGTTCTGAATCCTGAAACAATTCCGATGGGTATGTGAAAGGAAGAATGGAAGAAACTTGAGAAGAGGGCGAGGAGTATGATTCAAATTTGTCTTGGAGATTTCGTACTATTGAATGTATCAGGTGAATACTCTACAAAGAAACTATGGGACAAGTTGGGAAGCTTGTACCAGTAGAAATCCCTGGTAAACAAGATAATCCTTTAGAAGAAATTCTATCTTTTGAGTATGAGTGATGGGATCTTAGTAATAAGGAGCTGAAGACATTCAATAATTTAATAATTCATTTATTATCTCTAGATACTAAAATCACCAAGGAGAATACATGTATTAGTATGTTGTGTTCTTGTTGGACAGTTGTTTTGGACAGTTGGTTGTTATTGATGTCAACCCTTGGAGATTGATGTCAAACCTTGGAGAAGTCTGGAAGCCCTAGAGATGTGGCTGAGATTGAAAATGAGTTAGTTTTCATTGATGGATTAGTTGATGCCAACATATTTGATGGGTGCATTTGATGAAGTCTACATGAAGCCCTGAAGGTGTGGTTATGGTACCTGAAGTTGGTTGAGGAACGTGGACATGAAGGATAGTGTACATGTAGGTAAGAAACTCATATATGGATAGTCCTTGTCGTGTCATTTCTAGTGATAGGTGGTAATCCAGGTGGTTCCTTACGATTAGGGAGATATTCCCTTGTGAAAATGGAATCCCTAAATAATGTTCAAGAAGACCCTACTTGGTTAGAAGTCAATTAATGAATGGGTAAAGTGGTTGTAATAAGAAATTCAAGAAGCCCTAAGAATAAGGAAAGAGGTTACCTAGAAAAATTATAAACACACCTCAAGGAGTCTCTCATAAGTACATACACTTACATTGAATATCTATCTTGTGAGAATGTTATGATCTAGTATTTTGGTCTATTGGTGAATTTGATGGAAATTCTAAGGAAATGGAGAAAGTGTGAAAGTTTCAGAGCTATAGAGTGCTAGGGTTTTTATGTAACCCTAATTTGGCAGGACCTCGTGGGTCAACTTGAGGATGTCACGTGAGGCACCACCACGGGTTTCCTAAGGGACATCATGCAAGGCCCTATGTGACAGGGAGTCTTTGTCCCACGAGGCTAATACAAATATGGTATAGATGTTGGTACCAGGATGATGAAGGTTGTGATAGTGTCACAGGTCAATATTATAGTACAATAGGTCAGCTACAAGTTACATGTATGCTTATGTGATTGTATATTATTATTGGTAATGGTATGGTACATTCTTGAGAGGAATGACTTGCTGATGCCTGGTACACCTTGGTGATGTTGGTATGGTACATTAATTAGTAGTAGATATTGGCTATATTGGTATCTTGGCATTTGCTTTGGTTACATGGTGACTTGAGGCTTATTCTTGGTATACTCTTGAAGCATTATCACACAGTGTATGGTTGCAGTCATTGATATTGATACATTGTTGAGGAATACACTTGGTATATGGAAACACATGTTTGAGATATATCTCTTGGTGATGTTGGTACTTGATTGAGGTAAACCATTGACATTACTTTCTTGGTACATCGTATGGTATATGGTGTATGACATGATTGAGTGATATGGTATATGGTTGATATACATTGTTGGTACATGGTATGGTATAGGTGTTGATGTACATGGTTGAAACATGGTATGGTACATGATTGATACTTGGTATGGTGTATGTGGTTGATGGTTGAGGTACATGGTACATGTTCAGGTGCATGGTTGATGCACTTGTTATGGTATAGCTGTTGGCATGTTCTTGATACACTTTCTATGGTACAAGTGTTGGTGCATGGTGGATGCACTTGGTTTGGTACAGGTGTTGGTGCATGGTTGATTCACTAGTTGTGATACATGTTCTGGTACATGGTTGATGTTTGGTATGGTACAGGTTGATGGTTTGGTACATGCTTGGTAGAGGCACGTGTTGGTGATGTTAGACATATAGTTGAGAGGTTTCCTTGGTATATGATCCATGTGAGAGGATATGGTTAAGTATCAGTGACAGTGACAAGTTGGATACAATGACAGGTTGATAGGTTACAGGTTGATGTGACATTGGTAGTGATAGTAATAGTGGCAGTGGAAATGACAATGACTGTGACAGTGAAAATGATAGTGGCAGTGACAATGGAAATGATTGTGGTAGTGACAATTGGCCTACATTTATATTTCAGGGTGGTAGGATGGGGAAAGGAAAGGGGGTTGTAGCCTACTTTTGTTTGGTGCCGAAGAACATAGGGAGTTGGAGCTTCCTTCAGGTTGGAGCCTGAGAATTAGGGGGTTGTAGCCTCTTTCTGGTTGGAGCACTAGAATTTAGGGAGTTGTATCTTCCTTTAGGTTGGAGCCTGTAAATAGGGAGTTGTAGCCTCCTTCAAATTCTAGCTAGAGAATTAGGTAGTTGGTTCTTCCAATGAATGTATTGTTTGATACATAAGAAAGGATTATGTGGTTTTCTTCCATTTGGGTTTCCATGTAAATTATAATGTACTGTGTATTTGATGTGATGTTCCTTATGTTAATATGCTCATCATACATAGATGATACATTGATGGTATATTGTTGAAAAAGTTGAGGTTTATATATTGTGGTTAAAAGTGGTAAAAACGCTCGTGTTGATTCAATCCCCCCCCCTCTTAGTATTCCAACAATTGATATTAGAACATGTCCTTCAAGAAATCAATTTAACCACTAGAATGAATATCATGGGGTACGTTGATATTAGAGAACCATAGTTTGACGGTCAAAATCGTATGATCTATATGATCTGGAAAAATAAATATGAAAGCATTTTTAGGAGGACAAGGATATGATGTTTGGTACTCAGTTGTTACAGGATACATTGCTACAAATAAGACAAATATTGAAACCAATAAGGAATTAGAAAGAAACAACAAAATTGAAATGGATTACATTTGGGAAGGACTACCTGATCTAGTAAGAGAAAAAATTGAAAAATGTTCATCAGCTAAAGAAATTTTGGATAAGCTACATAATATATACTATGAGAAATCTCCCATCACAAAGCCATAGAATTCTAAAGAAGATGAAAGAAAAAAAAATAATAATGATGCTCATCATGTCAGACATATTCAAAAGAAGACGATTGTGAACAAGGCATAATATACCTTGAAGGAGATTTAATCAATGCTTTAGACGAATTGAAAAAAGAAAGGAAGAAGAACAAGTCTCTTGAGGAACAACTAGTCAAGAAGAATTCTCAAGAAAGTTTCAAATAATCCCAACAGGTCACCATGAAAAAAACAATTCATCTAGAAGAAGCCATAAATATTGAAGAAACATACAAGAGTCAGATGGAAGAGAAGTAGTGTTTGGAAACTGAAAGAAAGGAAGTAGAAAAGAGAGAGAATATTTTTACAAATCATCTCAAGGAAATATCTGAGGACTTAAATAATATTGAAGAATAATTTGGTCAAGAAGAGAGAATACTTGAAAAATAAATCATCTCATTGAATATCCAACTTGAAGAAGCAAAGAGAACGGAATAAGTCATGAAGATTCAGATGTTGAATAAAGAAGAAGAGGTTGAGAATATTGAATAATAATTTGTCACATTGAGAATTAAAATCATCAAGATCAATAAGAGCATTGAAGAGATATAAACATCCACATCCTGATCAATAGAGAATGTTGAAGAGAAGCACTCCAGGTTGCCAGAAAAGAAGAATGAAGAAAAGATAAAGAGTTATGCAGAAGTACTCAAAGGAAGGAATCATGGTTATCTAGAATCAAAGAAAAATAATAGAGACATAGCTTCAAGAATACCCTCCACATTCAAGCCACAAATAATATTCAATCATGATCATGATCAGCCAAGGTAGGAATTCAGAATAACTACACCATAAAGAATATCATTCACTCCTAGGTATGCAAATTTATTTTATGGTCGTTTCTTTATTTGTACTAACTTTGGACATAAGGTGGTATATTACAGAGCATATGGAAGAAATGTGTAGACAAGAAATACCTATGTGGCTCCCCACAACATTGAATGTTACAAGTTCTGAAATTATGGACATATAGCTCATGATTGTAGAAGCATGATGGATACTTCTATGAAAAATAACACTAATATCATATATAAGAAGGTTTGGAAAAGAAAACAAGAATAGGTAAAGGAAGATCGGATGAATGAAGGACACCCAAAAGTCTTAGTCTCAGTATTCGCAATAGTACGATACGAAGACAAATATATAGGGAAAAAGGAAGATGTCAAATAAAAGGAAGGTTTGGAGAAGAAATGCAAAAATAGAAGAACAAGTGAATAAAGAATAGGTCCTAGAGATCGCAGGATTTGAAGTAGTGCGAGAAGGAAAAGAAGAGATGGTGAATAAAGAACAGGCCCAAGAGATTGTACTTTTAGGAATTGTAGTGCAAGATCAATCCACGTGAAGAAAGGCAAAAGTCATATTTTGGAGAGATGACGACTTTACAGACGAAGAGGAAGATTGCTCTACATTAAAGTGGATATTTTTCTGATCCATCCGGTTTGGAGACTCCAAGTGAAGATTAATATTGAACAGGGGGAGTGAGTGCAATAGCTACTACAGATAAGATAACCATCCTTCGAGCAGGTTGAAGTATTTGTAGAGACAGATTCAAAGAAATTAGATAGCATAAGTACATACTGACAGATTGATCAGTTGAGAGGTAACGTTCCCACATAGATATCAGTTGGAAGCTACAAAGGAATAAGTTTATGATTGTATTCCACATATGTATTCAGGAAGGGATATCTTCAATATAGGTTGTTACAGACTTGCAGAGTTTGATTTGCAGATAGAGAATACTAATGTTGATTCAATTTGAAAAAAATGGAACATGTGATGATCAGTTGCAACTATGAATCCTTCATGATAGTACAATGATAGATGGGTCAACATTGTGGATAGTTGAGTAGCAAAGTTATGGACAATTTGCAACATATGGACATATATGGATACTTAGAAGGTACATAAAACACGGGTCAGAGAATATGCATAGAAATGTGTTTACAATTGGAATCATTGGAATTATTTGGAATCGATTTGTCACATAAAGGAAAGTAGTGAAAGAAACAAAAAAACAGGGAAAGAGAAACCATCAGTAGAAGCTAAATCATCAGAAGAAAATCATTGAACAATATGGTCAAGTGAACATGACAAGTGAATGAAGAAATAAAGTAATGAATGTTTTTTATATATCTCAGAGAGTTATAATAGGAAGCACCAATGGACAATTAACAAGCACTAGAAGAGAGGAAAGGAAACATTTATAGGTATCCCTACATTTATCTACATGACATATTGCAGAGAAGTCAAGGGAAGAGAAATCATCAAGGGATTAAAAAAGGAATATCAATAGCATGGAAATAGGGGGGGAGATGAAAAAGAATTGAAGAACACAAGTGAATAATTATTTTTAATGCTTCTCATATACATCATAGTTTTACATAAAGAAGAACCATGAAGAGAAAGAAGATGCTTGCATACAATGGGAGAGAGAGAACAAAGGAGATTTACTCTTTTTTCCCATGATTTCAAAGGAAGAGAAAGAGAATGATCGAAAGAGTAAGAGTCAAGAACATGAACTCAGAGAAGGATTATTCAGAGAAGGTATACTTTCAGGGAAGTCACAAGAGAAGAGGAACACAAGGAAAGAAACATGTGAAGAGAAAGAACAAAGGCATGGAAACAAAGAGAAAGAATAGATGCATGAAGACAGGGGGATAATCCCCAAGAAGATACACCCTTTACCATTGATGTTAAAGGGGGAGAGTGAGAAACATTGATGGGGAGAAATGGTCATAGAGGGAGCATGAGTGTTGGAGAATAAATTTTGCCATCGATGTTTCCATTAATGTTGGTGTTTCCATCAATGCCAAAGGGGGATATTGTTGGACAGTTATTTTGGATAGTTGGTTGTCATTGATGTCAACCCTTGGAAAAGTCTAGAATCCCTAGAGATGTGGCTCATATTGATGGTCAATTAGTTTTCATTGATGGAGTGGTTGATGTTAGCAAGTGTGATGGGTGCATTTGATGAAGTCTACATGAAGCCTTGGAGGTTTGGTTATGGTACCCGAAGTTGGTTGAGGAATATGGAAATAAAGGACAATGTAAATGAAGGTAAGACACTAATAGATGGGTATTCCTTGTTGTTTCATTTACGATTATAGGTGGTATTCCATGTGGTTCCTAACCATTAGGGATATATTCCCTTATAAATTTGGAAGCCCCGAAGAATGGTCAAGAATCCCCTAATTGGTTACAAGTCAATTAATGAATGGGTAAAGTGGTTGTAACAAGAAAGTCAAGAAGACCTAAGAATAAAGAAAGAGGTTACCTATCAAAAGTATAAATATACCCGTTGAAGGAAAATCTCCCTGCAGACAGGTAGATCTCCTCTTGAGAGCTAGACTCTTAACTCTTAAGACAAAAGATGCTTAATGTGGACACTGACTTCCTTTTAGATCTATACAAACTAATGCATGAGGAGGAAGGAGAACAGAAGTACCTCTTTACCGACGTTTGTCCATGCACACTCCGAGTTGAGCTCCAATATTTCACTCCTCGATGAGACCTATAGACAAACAATAGTACGACCACTTCCTACTCTATTGATATTAGCTTGGAAATAGATCTATCTATCAGAGATAAGTTCATGTAAAATCAGACACAAACTAGAAAGAAACAAGCCAAGCGTGTCATATTAATGAGAACAATGACAACAGTAACTTACAATCATAGATGCGAATGCGACAACTTCGTCAAGTCCCCTTTGTCTAACCCTTTCTTAGAATATCCATGACCTGGATGATAGCAACTTCAATGATTACTCTCCTCCAGTTCACTGTGTGTTTCCTATGAGATCATAGGTTTCATGCTTGTAATTCTTCCTCCTTTCCACCATCATAGAGCCTGTTTATATAGGTTTAGAGAGGCTTAACCTCTTGAGGTATCTTTAGGGTAGGTTGAGGAATTCCCTCCTTAGATCAGGGATCTTCTCCTAAGATCATGATTGAACCAGGAATTCGAATGCAACTGCCTTCCAAACTTGAAAGATCTTCCCCTTATTCTCCTCAACAGATCAACTACTGCCCAGATTAGACAACGCTCCCTCAAAAGGGGCATCAAGGCGTTATAACGCTCCCTAGTAGGCTCAAGGGGAGTGCCAGCGATTCAAATATGTGTAGCACTCCTTCAGAGGGGTGATTTGGTGCTATAATGCTCCCTAGCACCTTGTAGGGGAGTGCCAGTGCTCCTAAGGCTGATGTAGGGGAGTGCTCTCCCTTAAAACCCTAGTTTGAGAGCTCCTTTCAGGTGGTAAGAGATTCCTGACTTCAGTTAGCCATTCTCCTTCCTCCAAATCAGGTGTTTGAGGTATTCTAAGTGTCTCTTTAGTGTCATCATCGTGGAAATATGATTTGTTTGATATCTGCAACACTTGTGAACAACATGCGACACTTGCGACAGTCGTGAGGAACACACGACACTTGCAACACTTATCAAATCGAGTAATATTGATGTGTAACAGATTGCCCCCCAAAGCATAAAGTTAGAAGATGAGAACTGATAACTGAAATGCTTTGTAGACTTTCAAGCAAGGGTATAGACTCAGAGAACCTGACGAAAGCTGCACACAAACATCCAACAAATATTATGACATGTTTCAAAACCCAAGGCAGACATACCTATGCTTGGGTGATCAAGACTTGCAAGATATGGCCGCCATAAAATACACTACAGATCCATAATTGTATTGATGAAAAGATATAGCCACCGAGGATACAATGTGGATCTATACTCCGATGACCTGAACTAATCGTAGCCACGAAGAATACACAGTGGATCTATGAGATGACAAGACATAGCCACGACCAATACAAAGTGGATCTATGTGACAACATATGTATCATTTGTCCAAGAGAAACTCCTTCGCAACCTGGGTAAAGTATATATCAAAGTGATCACTCAACCCAGGGTCTTCTTACCGATCCCAATGTGGTACGAATCTAACCATGTGAATAGATGTCCTGATGTTGAACATGGCAGAAACCACTTGATTACCGGTCAATGGTGTAAACCGTTAACAAGTGCGAGGGAGATCACCATTAATGTCAATGATTCCCAAGGTACCCTAGTACATTCCAACGAATGTGAATGGATGAGATGGAGTCGAACATCCGTGGAATCATCCGATCAGAGGTCAATAATGTAAACCTACTGTCGAACATGAGGAGGCCTGCCATTGAGGCATGCAGGTCCCAAAGTACTAACTGGTTTCTAAGCCTAATTCTCGGATAATGTGCTAAGGTTGATAGGAATAGGCTCGTTGAAGGAGGGCCTTGATGTGTCCCCCATCAATGACATGAAACAAACATAGAGGTGCAATTGGTAGATCAAATGAACATGGACTGACACGGGTTTTGAGACAAGATATTCGTGATGCTTGACTCTAGAGGCAGATACTTCCCTTGAACACTGAGGCACAACAACAGAAACATGACATGGACCAAAACTTGATGATGCAGTGGATGCTATGACTTACGTCAGGTGACCCAAAGGAGTGAAAGAAATTCAAAGGATTGGCTCAGTGCAGAGGTTCAACGGATTATAATGCGTGCAAATGACAAAGTGTCATGTTCAAGGGAAACTCTAAGAATTACTTGGTAATGTTCTCAAGAGACTGCTTGGCTTGCTCCTTTCAAATTTTCCCCCATCCAGATAGACGAGTACCTCTTTTTGATTTAATGAGCTCGAGGAGGATAACACATGCTCAATATAACTCACCTTCAGTAAGTTCCTCTTCCTTTGTTTAACGAACTGGAAGAAGTAACGGTTTGATCCCATATGGGCATGTCAATGTGTGTTTTAGCGAGTCCAAATACAAAAAACTCGAAGGTTTTTCATGATTATAGAGTTTGGAAAAACACTTAAAAGAGAACTCTCTCAGTTCCTTTTTCGTACAGTAGTCTGGTGAGACTGAAAAAGAGATAAACTATCACTCGACAGACGCCCTTTCAAACCTTTTAACGAGAGTGAAAGGAAGCAAGATCACTAGACAATATTTTCATATTTAGAGAGTCTGAAAAGAGTTTAAAGATGACTCCAGGGGGTTCCTTTTTCGTGTGTCTAGGCGGGTCCGAAAAAGAGATAAAAGTCTACCTGGTGTGTTCTCATATTTCCGAGCTTGAAAATGAACTAAGACTATGCTCATGGATGTGACAAGGTAAACAAATGATCAGAACTACTAGGAAACCTGTGATGTCAAAACTGCAATCCAGAGGTTTAGTGAAGCCATTATATTGCCAAAGAAACCCATAAATAACTATACCTTATAAAAAATGAAAATTTATAAATAGTAATACAAAGAAAAAACTTCATTTACCATTTCATTTTACATAAGGATTTGTAGCAGTGGAGATTCTCATTTTGGAGGTGGATCTTGTTTCGCTTGATACCAGAGCTACGGTTGACCATTTCTCTTGCCGTTTGGACCAAGTAGATCTTCATCTCCCCTTCTTTCAATTACATGGTTTAATAGTCATTTCCATGGCAGCATTTAATTTAAAAAATGAAGCCCTAGGTCGCTCCAAAAAAGATCAAATCGGCCTCTATTAAAAATGATGGGAGTAAGACATCCTTTTGTAAAAAATGTTTTATAAAGTGATAGCCAATATGCCAACGCCTTGACACTTGAGTAGATGGGTCGTTTTTGTCAAAGAAGTCATAGAAAACTCAAAAATACACCCACACAGCCATTATGAACATCATCTTAATTAAAAACGTTTTATTGTTGCGTGATGATTATTGAATGGTAGAGAGAGGGCGTGATGATTATAAAAGGGGGCGTGGTCTCTTTTGAATAGTGTGGACATTAGATTTCATGTTTTTAAATTGTTTAGGAAACTGCCGAAATTGCCAAAAAAATTGAATAATGAAATTCTTTGTTTTTTTTTTGTACGTGATTTCGGCGACCATGATCGAGTGGAAAGAATGAGAGCATGAGATTGATGACTTGGCTGCCTTGTGGAGTCATCGCACGTGGGCCACGTTAAGAGCTTGTGGCTTACTGAAATTCTTCAAATTGCAAAAAATGAAGAAGGAGATTTTATTGCTTGAGCACATGATCAACTTGTGGGATGTTGCGGAGCAAGGGTTCCGGATCGAAGCACATCTTCTAACCATCGAGTTGGAAGACGTGTATTTCTTGACTAGACTCTTGAAAAGAGGGGTTCCTATATCCTTTTCCAGACAGAGGGTGCTTCCTGAGAAAGTGGGCATGTATCTGGCACGTCATTGTGTCCTAGGAGCAAGACTGGTGGGGGGTAGAATCCCTATCAAGGATATTCGAGAGTTACCCCTCTGGTCCATTTTGTTTTCCATCATGAGAATGATGGGAAGCACTAGCGCACATCTGGCATCGAGATCGCAGGTAGCTTATGGTGTACATTGTTTGGAGCCAACACTGTTTAACTGGAGCGCAGGGTTCCTTCGGAATGTGAAGGAACAGGTTTCGCGGTGTAGGATGGGACATAAACAGTTTGGGTACGGATATTTTATGATCTCATTTTTCTTAAGGCACATTCCCCAGATGCAGCCTCAGATAGCACTGGCAGTGCAACCAGTGGATGAACCACGGATGGAGAGGTGGACTAGTCTGTCTCCGAGGCTAGTAGCAGAGTCAGAGTTCCATTTTACCGGTGATTTCTTCGCTTGGTTGAGACGACAGTATCTCTGGATAGAATACATCCCGTATGCTATGGTGGATTTTCGTGGGAGCATGGATTTGATTCTACCCACAGGGGAAGATTGGGATGCATCAGGTAAGAGACTGAGCAACACCTTGTCTAGTTTTTATTTTTTAATTTTTTGATGTATATATATTTTTTTGGTTATGTAGAAGAGTTTTTAAAAGATGTATTGTTTTCAACATGCAGACAAGGGAGCAGTGCGCCCAACTGAGATACCGATACCAGGACGTCATGGGGGTGTCCCGGTTGCAGCAGATCCGGGGGTACCAGTGATAGGTCTCCGAGAGGTTGAAAGAAACCTTCAAGGCCTCAGAATGGGCATTCCTCTATGGAGGGGAGAATTTCCTTTACATCTGCAGAGGCACACTGTGGGAGTGCCAGATAATGTTAATTCTCTACTGAGACACGTAGTGCATGCAGTGATATGTTACTCTCAGCACAATGTAGTACAGGGAGATTAGAGTCTCTCTGGTGATCATATTTTTGTATGACTTGTTCGGCGATGTTGTATGGGTGCAGATACCCAACATTTTTCTCTTCTAAATACTTTTTTGATGTAATCAAAACATTTCAGTCACGCTATGTATATATATATGGTTCTGATTTTTTACAGTGCCAAATGATTTGTACATGATGATGCCTTTAATGTGATGTGTTTTAATTTACATGTGATGTACAATTTGTTTTCCTTTATGAAATCTTATCTATGGGCGAGATACCGATCCATGATGTAATTAGCTAACGAATTTGACACATTGTTAAGTTCTCTTGGAATATGTTTGTATTCGATATAATCAAACATTCATTCAAGATGGCGAACTTTTAGGTGGAGACGTAGCAGGATAGGATTACGGATAGCGTAGATACGATTGAGTTGATAGACTGCGAGTTGGGAGTCTAGGTTAACAATGATACGAGAGATACCTAGGGAGGAGGCTTGGGTCAAGAGTCCGATGACAGCATGATATTCTGCCATGTTATTAGTCACTGGTCCTAAGCAAATACCTCCTGAACTCACCACCTCGTCAAAATGGTAAATGACCCATGTTGTCGAAGCAATGTTCCGGGTATGTCGACTAGCGCCATCCGCAAACCCAAAAAAGATAGGAAAGGAAGACGTCATCTACGCATGAAAACACAAGGCACAGTTATGAGTGGCAAAGGTAAAGACTCGAGAACACGAAAGAAACAGACACACCAAACTAAAATACAATAATGTACAACATACACATGCTAGGTGATCTAGGCATAGTACTTTTTAAGGTAAAGCCTGTTCCGAGGCTCTCCTAGGGAAATTCCATCATAATCGACTAACTCGTAGGAGCCTCTATGTAGAACACATTTCACAATGTAAGGGCCATGCCACAGAGGTTCTAACTTACCTGTCCCCAATTTTTCATGAGCTTGGTCATATATGAGGACTAAGTCTCCTTCTGCAAAAGTCTGAGGATGGACAGATTTGTCATATTGATTTTTAATCTGTTTCTGATGTGCCTCGTTAACGAGAGAGACATCACGACGTGTCTCGTCTAGTTTGGATAGGTATAAGAAACATTCTTCTTTGGAAGAAGTATGGGGTAGGAGTTCTACTTTAAGTTTCAGAGATGGAATATCACACTCGATTGGTAAAACGGCTTCGATGCCATACACCAACTGGAAAGGAGTAAATACAGTTGTGGTTTTTACGGAGGTACGATAAGCCCAGAGAGCAGAGAAAAGTTGTAGATGCCAGGATTTCTTGTTTGCCCCTACCATGCATTGAATCATGGTTTTTAGGACTTTTTTGATTGCCTCAACTTGTCCGTTGGCCTAAGGATAGTATGGGGATGAGTTTTCATGGTGAAAACCCAATTTGACATGCAATTCACTCATCATCTGGTTCTTAAAGTGTGCATCGTGATCAGTGACAATGACGCGTGGTACACCAAAACAAGTTATGATGTGGTTAAAAAGGAACAGAGTTGTTGTACAACCATCGTTCAGAAAGGTAGGCATAGCCTCAGCCCATTTGGTAAAGTAGTCGATGGCGATGATTATATAACCGTGCCCCCCGGCTGAGGTAGGCTTACATTGCATGAAATCAATACCCCACTTGGCGAAGGGGTCGATGGAAATAATGGGGTGCAGCATAGTAGGGTGGATGTGTGCCTTGCTATTAAAAACTTGGCAGGGTGGCCACTTTTTGACTGCCTCGATACAATCTTTGAAAATTGAGGGCCAAAAATAGTCAGCACGTAGGATTTTTTGGGCTGTGGACATCCCAGAAAGGTGACCGCCACAAGAACCAAGGTGACAATCGTTCAGAATGTGTTCGGCCTCCGCATGAATCAAACTTCATCGAAGGATAGTATCAATACCACGGCGATACAAGGTGTCACCGACGATAAGATAACGACGAGAATGGTGGCGAATACGTCGACACTCTTCATGAGAAATGTTAGGCTGAAAGCGTTGGGTTTGGAGGTAAAGGAGGATGTCTCCGTACCAAGGATCAGAGGTGTTGATGAGGAAAAGAGTTTCATCGGGGAGATAATCTCTAGGTTCGATGTCTTCATCAGCATGAGGGAGATCGCAGATAAGCTCCGAAAACACCAGGGACTTTTTGGCTTTGGATTTTGTAAATTCAATATCGAATTCCTGAACGATGATGATCCATTTAGAGTATTTTCCCCCAAGCACTTGACGTGTTAAGACGTGGTACATGGGGTTTGAGTCCGCAATCACTGTGGTGGTGCATAGTAAGATGTAATGGCGGAATCTCTAGACAACGATGATGACTGCCAGAGCTAGTTTCTCTACATGTGAATATTGGAGTTCGGGTCCAGATAAACTCTTACTCAGGTAATAGATCACATTTTCCTCACCGTTGGAGTCCTCCTGAACTAACACCGGATATTATCTACATGTGAATAGCGGAGCATTGGTAACATCAGGAGGGAAGATAGAGTATATGTCTTGGAAAATTTCTTCCAAAGGAGGAAGAAAAGAGGATCGATGATGGTTATCATCCCAAGGTACGTCGTCAATATTAAGCATTTCCATTATAGATTCATCGAAAGGGAAAATTTGGGAAATGTAATCGATTGCAGACGATAGGGAATCCAACCATGAAGGCATCGAGTAGGCATCAGGTGCCAATAAATGTGGGTTTTCCGGAGAGGGAGAGGTAGATTGAATAACTACGTATGCGGCCTCGGCTGGGCTAAGTGGCATAGTGTCACCGAGCACATCGAATTCCATAGGACTAGGTACAATCCAAGGATCAGATGATTCCAAAGATTGATAAGGCATAGTTGAAATCATATTGATGGTGGCAATATGATGTGTGGTGGGTGGAAGTGGTGTAGGGAAGGTATCCATGAGGCTAGAATCTTTCAATAAGCCAACACCAATGCTTTCATACATAACTGGGTGGTCTCCCAAAAAAGGAATGTTGTTGGTGACAGGGGCACGAGCGTCGGGTGTACAGAAATCACGTTGATCGATAGTGACAATTTTGCCTTGATGGGGGAATTGTACACATCGAAACACCGATGAGGTGATGACAGTCATAGCGTAGAACCAACTTCTTCCAAGTAGTAGGTTGTAATCGAGGGGGGCATCGACCACCTCGACATCAACGACAACAATTTTGCTACCCAATTGAACAGCTAAGGATTGTAATAGTCTGTGAGGATGAAAACCTCGTCCATCGAAAGCACATAACATCGTAGGGGATTTGTTAAGGGCAGGTGATTTTAAGCCTTTCCAATAAGATAAAGACATGACACAGGTAGAGGCTCCCTCATCCAAGATAGTTCGGTGGATTTGTTGATTGTGAACAACAACATCAATCTGAAAATCTAGTTGGTGAGAGAGTTGGGGTTGATGATCATCCAGATTAAACGTGAGGTTATTTGATGACTCAAGATCGAAAGCACCGATGGCAGCTAAGAGAATTCTATATTGGCTGGGACAGTGTTGTATAACTTCCAAAGCAGACATAGCACACGACGCTTGAGCCAAATCTTCAACAATGCTGTAGTTTTGGGCAGCCGCGAACTAGGATTGAAGGTAGACTTGCGGATAGTGCTCTTAGGAGGGCGTAAAATGGAGTCAAACAAAGGTTTTGTTAGAAAAACAGGACCGCGGAGAAATAAAATAAAACAAATGCAGAAACAAAACACAGAATACACACAATACAAGAGAGACACAGATTTACATGGTTCACCCAGTGTGGGCTACGTCCGCCAGAGAAATTGCCAGGTCCTTCCTTTATTATTATCCAGCAAATTAAGGGATACAACCTACAACAAAACCTGTTGTAACTTCCTCTTCTTTCTCTCACAACATCCTCTCTCATAATACAATATTCACCATCATCCATAGCCGCAATACATTTTCCTCATAAAAGAGGGTTGCCTTCTAGGGAAAAAAACCCTAACATAATCTCTACCGTTAGATCTGCGACCTTATAATGAACGGTCCAGATTTACAATGAAATTACAATATACTTTTACAAGGCAATTTTTTCTTCAGGGGCTTCACCCCCGAACCCCCATCGGGGGATGCTGCCCCCGAACCCCCGTTGGGGGCCCATAGAGGGGGTACCCCCCCTCTGTACTCCCCCATGTGGAAGACTGTACATACTTCTGGGGTGTAAATACTTCATGGGGTATAAACATGGCTGAAAGAAAGGACCTTTGAATCAGGAAGATAATCAGGCTCCACAACCAACAATCTCCCACTTGGAGACTGATCTCAACAACTCCACCGCGGCTGTATATGTTGGACTCTGAACCTTCTTGGACCTGGAAAATTTCTCATTTTCATCTTCATTCTTGAAGACCAACTAAAACTGAGCAGGAACTCAGTTTCTCCCTGGTTACTCCCTTTGTTAACATGTTTGCAAGATTCTGGCTAGTGTGTATCTTTTCCAGCTTCAATTATCCATCTTCCAAGGTGGATCATATGAAGTGGTACCTCAACTATATATGCTTAGTATTCGAATGGAAGGCCAAGTTCTTTGCAAGGTGAATGACACTCTGACTGTCACAGTACAACCGACTGTTCTCATGCTTCTTTCCCAATTCATCCATAAACCTTTGTAACCAAATCATTTCTTTACTAGCCTCTGTAGCAGCAACATACTCTGCCTCTGTTGTTGAAAGTGCAACAACCTTTTGCAGTTTCGAAATCCAACTTACTGTTGTTCCACC
>ML802737.1:47811-68504 GCA_009831015.1 Picea engelmannii | reverse complement strand
TTCACCCCCCCCCCCCTCTCTTAGTAATCCAACAATTGGTATCAGAGTCGATTCCTTCATGAAATAGTTTAACCACTAGAAGGAGATCATGCATTATTATGAGAATGGAGTACTAATGTTTAATGGTCATAATCGTTTTAAGTATGAGATGTTGAGCATAAGGATGAAATTATTTTTACAGGCACAGGGAAACTATATTTGGCTATCAGTTGTTACATGATATGATAGTTCAAAAAGGGAAAATAATGCAACCAAGAAGGAATTGAGGAAGAATAACAAAATAGCAATGGATTTCATCTCGGAAGGATTTCCTAATCTGGTAAGATAAAAGGTTGGTAAATGTTCATCAGCAAAAGAACTTTGGGATAAGTTACATGACATATATTCTTCACCCATCACATATTCATAAAATGTCAAAGAAGATGCAGATACAAATAAAGAAGAATTATGTTCACCATGTCAAGCTGAATCAGAAGATGAAGAGTACATAATGTTAATGTTTAAGCCATTATTATAGATGTTTGCATTTCATTAGATAACAATAACATAATCCAAGATCACTGAAAAATACACAATCACAAGAGACATAACATTTATCCTGGGAAACCCTCTAGGGGAAGAAAACGTAGCAAAACTTCCTTAATATAGATAGCCAATACAATGCCAAGAGATCTCTATGCTAAAACAGAAAGTCCTCTCCAAGATATGCGCCACTCTCTCTCTCCTTTGCCAGTAACAGATCAGAACTTGTCTCTCAAGCTGAGAAAGTGAGTTATATCCAAGTGAGGCACTAGCCTCCTTTATTTATACAAGTCTGGCACGTGTGAAGTGTCTCTTCACTGGCAGGGACGACTTCTCAAACTGGGGTGGGAAAACCCACCTTTATTATATTTCTATGTCTCTTTATTAACTGCTGGAGCCGACTTCTTATTCTGCCTATTATAATTGTCTTTTGACCAATCCGCAAAAGGGGATTTGGTCCTATTACAATAACCGACATGATCAATCCACAATGGGGATTGATCCTATGAATAATATATCAATAATAATAAGAATACTCTTTGCAGTTACATTATTTCAACACTCCCCCTTAACAAGAAGGGTATTCTTCAACAACATCATGTGAGAGAGAGAGGACAACATCATCAAAAGCATCAAGTGGGAGGACGACATCATCAATATCATCTTGGCTGGCATATCTATAAATCATCGGAAGTTTTCTTCATTGACAACATCATCATTCTCAAAGGAATGCCATCATCATTTGCATTAATATGTATTAGTATAAAAACTGATACATCATCATCATCACAGCACAAGGCTAGCTCATCACAATACAAGACTGGCTTTATGTCACACCTGTCAAGTTGGAAGCTCAGTACTTGTCTCATCTCATCATCTTGCTTTATGTCATAGCACTCAAGCTGGAAGTAAGATACTTGTCCTGCTTTACATCACAACCATCAAGTTGCAAGCAGGATACTAGACTGGATTTACGTCACAATTTATCTAGCCGGAAGCTCAGTACTATTCTCATCATATCATCTTGCTTTATGTCTGATAGCTTGGTCAAAAGAAAGGATCATCTCTTCTTTCTTTACATCTGACAACTCGGTCAGAAGCAAGGAACATCTCTTCTTGCTTTATGTCTGAAAACTCAATCAGAAGCAAGGAACATCTCTTCTTGCTTTACGTCTGACAACTCGGTCAGAAGCAAGGAACATCTTTTCTTGCTTTACATCTGACAACTTGGTCAGAAGCAAGGAACATCTCTTCTTTATTTACGTCCGACAACTTGGTCAGAAGCAAGGAACATCTCTTCTTTATTTATGTCCGACAACTTGGTCAGAAGCAAGGAACATCTCTTCTTTCTTTACGTCTGACAACTCGGTCAGAAGTAAGGAACATCTCTTCTTGCTTTATGTCTGACAACTAGGTCAGAAGCAAGGAACACATCTCATCTTGCTTGACATCTGAAAAATCGGTCAGAAGCAAGGAACATCTTGCTTTACCTCTAAAAACTAGGTCAGAAGCAAGGAACACATCACATCTTTCTTTACGTCTGATAGCTAGGTCAGAAGCAAGGAACACATCACATCTTGCTTTACGTCTGATAGCTAGGTCAGAAGAAATAAACATCACATCTACTCCCCCTTTCGAGGAAGGTCCTTTCGGACTAAGCCAAACTTATCTCGGAAGTACTCAAACTTTACACAAGATAGAGGCTTGGTCAACATGTCAACAACCTGTTCATCCGTGGTAATGTACTGGAGCTTCAAGGTTGCTCTTTGTACTATGTCGCGGATGTAATGCTAGCGGATCTCTATGTGCTTCGACCTGTCATGGAATACATGATTCTCTGTCATCTTTATGAAGCTCTGGTTGTCACATAGAATCACAGTTGCTCTCATATCCAAGTCAAATAGGCCGGTCAACAAATTTCGAAGCCATATAGCTTCACAGCTAGCAGAACATGCAGCAATGTATTATTCTTCCGATGTGTTGAGAGAAATACTAGATTGCTTCCTACTCTGCCATGAGATCATAGCTGATCCCAAACTGAAACAACATTTTGAAGTGCTTTTTCTGTCAGAAACACTTCCTGCCCAATCTGCATCAGTATATCCACTCAATGTGAAATCATGATCTCTATCATAGCTGATACCATAATCTAGTGTACCTTTAAGGTACCTCATCACATGTTTTGCATCCACTATGTGAACATGTCTGGGTTCTACCAGAAACTGACTCAAGGTGTTCACAGCAAAACAAATGTCTAGTCAGCGATCCAATAATCTATCTATACAGTCTGGCATCAATCAAATTGGACGAAGTATTGACCAACAGCTTCAACTTCGCTTCCATGGGTGTATTCATGGGTTTGCATTCCAGCATGTCAAATCTCTTTAAGATTTCGATCGTGTACTTCCCTTGGTTAAGGAAGATCCTCTCAGGACTCTCCCATACCTCAAGACCTAAGAAATAATGCATTAGGCCAAGGTCTTACATTTCAAATTCCGAGGCAAGTCTCCTTTTACATTCAGTGGTGAGCTTTTCTTCTCTAGTTAAGAATAAGTCATACACATATAGCAGTAAGATTACTGGCTCATTATTCATAATTTTGAAGTAGAGATTTGAGTCTGCTTTACTCTTGGTAAAGCCTAAGCTCGTCAAGAAACTGTCTATATGACCATACCAAGCTCTAGGAGCTTGCTTCAATCTGTATAAGGATTTCTTCAATCTGGAGACATGAGACCTCCTGTCTTCAACCTCAAATCCTTGAGGTTGCTCTATATACACTTCCTCTTCGATGGCACCGTTTAGGAAAGTTGTCTTCACATCTATCTGGTGCAACTTCCACTTCATCTTAGCTGCAAGAGCTATGATGGTCCTGATCAAAGCGTATCTGGTGACAGGAGCGAATGTCTCTTCATAGTCAATGCCTTCCTTCTAGGAAAAGCCACGAGTGACAAATCTTGCTTTATACTTCTCAATACTTCCATCAACAACATGTTTTATTTTGAAGAGCCATCTGGAGGATACCACATCTTTATTCTTTATTCTAGGAACTATTTCCCATACTTAGTTCTTCATTATGGATTGGTATTCCTCTGTCATGGTGTCTGCCCATTCTTTCCTTTGAATGGCTTCTTCAAAATAGGTAGGCTCCTCTTCTAGGAGGTCACACATCAAATCCATATAACTGGAGAATGGATTTGGTCTTTTCACTTGTCTCATGGTTCCTTGGGGAACACTGTACTTCTCTCCATATTGAATAAGCTCTCTAGCCCAAGCCGTCTTTCTTTTATGGAGGATCATCATCTAAGGAGGTTCTTTCACTTCTACTATATCATGGTCTTCTAGAAGTTCCTCATTAGGGAAAGTTACGACTTCCCTCTTTGGTTTTGCAGCTCTAGGAACCTCCCTCATTGCAGTATTGGAGATTATGGGTTCCTCTTTATATACCTCTTCAAGCTGGCATATTTTAGATTTCTTGAGCGCTGAATCTTCATCAAAGGTCACATCCCTACTGATTTCAATGTGATGTTGACCTGGTATATAGATTCTGAAGGCCTTGGAGACCTCACAGTATCCCACAAATATTCCCTTCTTTCCTGAAGGGTCCAAGTTATTTCTCTTTTCTTTAGGTATATGAACACTGAACAACCAAATATTTTGAGATGGATTACCTCTGGCTTCTTTCCAGTGAACATATCTTCCGGTGTCTTGAGCCCAAGTGCACTATGGGATAATCTGTTCTACACATAAACAACTGCCATCGCTGCTTCTGCCTATAAGTACATAGGAAGATCTTGATCATGGATCATAGTCTTCACAGCTTCTAGTATGGTTCTGTTCTTCCGTTCAGCTACACCATTTTGTTGTGGATTATAGGGAGTAGTGAGTTCTCTCTTGATTCCAACATCTTTGAAGAATTTCACAAACTCTTTTGAGGTATATTCTCCTCCATCATCTGACTTGAGTATCTTGATCTTTCTTTCAGAAAGGTTCTCTATCAAGGCTTTGAATTCCTTGAACTTACTGAACACTTCATCTTTAGTCTTCAAGAAATATATCCAGGTTTTATGAGAGTAATCATCAATGAATGATACATAATATACATACCCGCTAATGGAGGATGATGGCATTGGGCCACACACATATGAATGGATGATTTCTAGGACTCCTTTTGTCTTGTTGTCCCGCTTCGGAAAAGGGTTCTTGATATTCTTCCCTTGTGCACATCCATTGCATACGCCTTTATGGTCACCTTTGAGTTCTGGTAAACCTGTGACCGCTTTGCATATGTATGGTAGCGCCTTGTAGTTGATGTGGGATAATATTATATGCCAAAGTTCACATGAGTTTTCAATGGCATGGGTCATAGTAGCCTATGAGTGACCCTTTAATTTATACAAGCCATTTTCTTCATTGCCAATGACGATTGCTTCTTTTAAATTTTCTCCCTTATCCCACATAAGAACTTCTCCATCTATAAAGGAAACTCTAAAGCCTTTCTTCTCTAAAGCTGAAATGGAGAGTAGGTTCTTCTTCAAGCCTGGTACATATAGTACATCCTTCATTTTTAGTGAATTCCCTAAATTTAGTTTATGGTTTGATTCTCCCACTCTCTTGATGGGATAATGATAATCATCACCAAGTGTCACTTTCTGAGAAAAATTCTTCTCTGAGATACAAGAGATAATATTTCTTTGTCCCGTCATGTGCTTGGATGCACCACTATCAATGAGCCAAGAGTCCTCTCAAGGTGTTACAGATCCTGAGAGGGTTGAGATCAACACATGGTCTTTGATCTCCTCTCTCATCATCTTTGCGGGTGGCTCTTCATCTTCGACTACATGGGCATGGAGCCTCTTTTGTTTTCTCTTGTATTCTTCTCGTCTGGCTGGACAAAACTTTGCAATGTCTCCCATCTTGTCACAATGATAACATTGTACAGATGAGTAGTCTCTTTCCTTTCGTTGTCCTTTCTTCTGAAATCTCTTTGGATGAGATTCTTTATGATTGAATTTATTTGATTGTTGAGGCTCTTTATGAGTCTCCTTATGGAAGTAGGGTTTCTTCTTTCCTCCTTTGGTGTGGGTGGATAGGACTTGATCATCATCCCTTGCTAGTAACAC
This sequence comes from Picea engelmannii, assembly GCA_009831015.1. Taxonomy (NCBI): domain Eukaryota; kingdom Viridiplantae; phylum Streptophyta; class Pinopsida; order Pinales; family Pinaceae; genus Picea; species Picea engelmannii. The sequence continues at coordinate 62,862 of ML802737.1, read as the reverse complement.
TTCCTGATTTCTTACTCTTGTTTCTTCTTGGATGCATTCTTCCCATAGGCTATCGAACTTCAATTTCTCCTTTCTAGCACATATCGTCTGGATGAAATAATCCCAAGGTCTTGTGAGACCATTTAGGGCCGTCATTATGAGTTCATATTCATCTATGGTATCTCCAATAGCTTCTAGCTGTTCTTTGAATTCTGATATTCTGGAGAAGTATTCCTGAATCATTTCTCCTTTCTGCATCCTTGTATTCTTCAGTTGAGTTATAAGATTCATCTTCTGGTTTATGTCCTTCATATAGTCTGGTCAAGGCATAAAAAATTTCTTTCGGGGTCTTCTTAGATGACACATAAGGGATCAGATGGTCCTTGATAGAATCTGCAATGATTCTTTTGGCCCTTATTGTGTCCTTGTGATGCTTTGCCTTTTCTGCAGCATCTTCGGGTTCCGATAATTCTTCCTTGACGAATCTTGCTAGGTCATTCTCTTCAAGAATGAGTCCAATCCTATACTTCCAGGAACATAAGTTTTCCACTCCTTCTAACTTGTCAACAAGCTTAATGCTTGCAGACATCTTTACCTGGAGCTAGGAAAATGACCGAAAAATGAAAGTGCTCAAAATAAAAAACTGAACTTACTAGGAGATGCGTTTGGCTGAGGTGAGCTACCTGGTGTGTTTGGATCTAAGAAAATCCAACTTTTCCCCCTTCAAATCTGATCTGTGGATTTCTGGACTGGTGCTTCTGGTACCTCTGGTACTTCTGGTACCTCTAGTACTGGTTTTCTGGTACTTTGTGAAACTAGGGTTTCAATTTTCAGGAGATCCAACCAATGAAAAGGTGCGTTGATGATGCCAAATTGATCCTTAGGGGAGAGTACAACTTTCTAGATAGTTTTAGGGATGAAAACATTCACTTTTCAAAAACCCTAATTTGTAGGTACTGCAACAGTGACGTTTTTCTCTTGCGAAAGATGCTTCCTTCAGCTTGGCTCTGATACCATGTTAATGTTTAAGCCATTATTATAGATGTTTGCATTTCATTAGATAAAAATAGCATAATCCAAGATCACTGAGAAATACACAATCACAAGAGACACAACATTTATCATGGGAAACCCTCTAGGGGAAGAAAACCCAGCAAAACTTCCTTAATATAGATAGCCAATACAATGCCAAGAGATCTCTATGCTAAAACAGAAAGTCCTCTCCAAGATATGCGCCACTGTCTCTCTCCTTTGCTGGAAATAGATCAGAACTTGTCTCTCAAACTGAGCAAGTGAGTTATATCCAAGTGAGGTGCTAGCCTCCTTTATTTATACAAGTCTGGCATGTGTGAAGTGTCTCTTCACTGCCAAGGCCGACTTCTCAAACTGGGTGGGTAAACCCATCTTTATTATATTTTTGGGTCTCTTTATTAACTGTTGGGGCCAACTTTTTATTCTTCCTATTATAATTGTCTTTTGACCAATCCGCAAAAGGGGATTTGGTCCTATTATAATAACCAACATGATCAATCCACAATGGGGATTGATCCTATGAATAATATATCAATAATAATAATAATACTCTTTGTAGTTACATTATTTCAACACATAATCACTAGAGGTATGTTGTTGTTTTTTAATTGTGAAAAAAATGGACATCTTGAAATAGAATGCCATGGAGGAAATGAGACAGAAAAACTAATTGAAAAGGAAGAAAATTATGAAGAAGAATTGATTAGTGCTTTGGATTAAATAAGAGAAGAAAACAATTCACTCAAGAATGAATTGATGAAACAAAAGGAAAGTGTTCACATTTTTTAAGAATCCCAACAGGTCATCGAGAACTTAAGAACTCAGCTAGAAGAAGCTAGAAATATCGAAGAAAATCTTGAATATCAAAAATAATGTTTGGAAACCAACATAGAAGCACAGAAGGAAGAAGCGAAAATGAGAGAGAATATATTTACAGATCATATTAAGGAAATAACTAACAATCTAAACCAGCTTGAGGTAGATTTTGGTCAAGAAGAGAAAGGACTTGAATAAGAAATAATCACATTAAAAATTCTACTTGAAGAAGCGAAAATAATAGAAGAAGTCATGAAGTCTCAGATAATGAAGAAAGAAGAGGTTGAGAAGCTTGAAGAAGAAGTTGTCACGTTGAGAAATAAAATCATCCAGCTCAACAATAACGTTGAAGAGACAGAAACATCCACATCAATTATAGAGAATGAAGAGAAGCACTCTAGGTTGCTAGAAAAGAAGAAAGAAGAAAATAGAAAGAGTTATGCAGAAGTACTCAAAGGAAGCAATCATGGTCAATCAGAATCTAAGAAAACTATTGAAGATATATCTTCAAGAAGACTATCCATGTTCAAGCCATAAAGAAGCTTCAATCATGATCATGATTAGTCAAAGAAAAAATTCAGAAGGACTACACCACAAAGAACATCATTCACTCCCAGGTATGCAAATTTATTTTATGGTCATTGTTTTTATTGTACTAACTTTGGACATAAGGTTGCAGATTGTAGGGATTATAAAAGAAATGTTCAAGCAAGAAGTGCCCATGTGGTCGCACGTAACATTGAGTGTTACAAATGTCATAACTATGGACACATAGCCAGTGATTGTAGAAGCATGATCGACACTTCCATGAAAGAGAATACTAATATTAGATATAAGAAAGTATGGATAAGAAAATAGGAAGAAAGGGTGAACAAAGACCAAGTACCAGAGATCACAATATTGCCAATAAAACGAGATGAAGAAAATTCTACAGAGAAAAAGAAATATGTCAGATACAGAAAGGTTTGGAAAATAACTGAAAGAAAGGAAGGACAGTTAAATAAGTAATAGGTTCAAGAGATTGTACTTTCAGGCATTGTAGTGAAAGATGAATCTGCAGACAGAAAGAAAGAAGTTAGAGCTCAGAGAGATAATGAAGCTACCAATGAAGATGATGATGAAGACACATCAAAGAAGGAATTGTTCTGAGCCATCCGGCTTGGAGGTTCCCAAGTAATATGAATCTTAGACAGGGGGATTCTATGTGATAATTGTGACAGACCAAAGAACCATCCTTTGAGCATCTTGCAGAGTTTGAGAAGACAGATTCAAAGAAATCAGTTAGCAAAAGTACAGTTTGATAAATTAATCAAGACTTCATGATAGTATAGTGATAAATGGGTTAGCATTATGGACAGTTGCACGAGTAGAGTCTTCGACAGTATGGACAAAGATGGATTCGTAAGAACACTTAGCAGGTTTGGACAGATATATAATAGTGGACAAGAGCATGGATTCATAGATTGGTTCAGAGAGGGGTTCAGAGACAAAGGAACATTATCATAATGGATGATAATTACATGAGAAATGGATCAAACAATGCTAATGGATTCCAAATTAACAGACATTTTTTAGACACATGCAGTGCATACATCAGTTCACATTCAAAACAAAGTAATGTTCAAAAACAACAATGAAAAAAATCCCTATGAACTATGGAAAGGAAGCCTAGACAACAACCTCTACATCAAGGTAACTCAATATATATCAAAGAAACCAAGAGATTTTTATTTCTCAAACTAAGTATATCAGAGAAATGCTAAAGAGTTTTGGAATGGAAGATTGCAAACCAGTTACCACTCCTATGCAAACCAGTTGCAAGTTGAGCAAAGATGATGATTCAAAGTCTACAGACCAGAGGAAATACAGATCAATCATTGGTATCTTACTATATGTGACATCATCCCGACTAGATGTAATGTATGCATTTGGACAGGTGGCACGATTTCAAGCACACCAAAGGAATCACATATATTAGCAGTGAAGAGGATTTTCAGATATCTCAAAGGAACATAAGAGTTTGGATTATGGTATCCAAAAGGAAAGGATCTATCACTTATTGCCTACACAGATGCAAATTGGGCATGTTTCATTGATGACCGACAAAGCACCTGTGGAGCAACGTTCTACTTGGGTGAGTGTTTAGTATCTTGGCTAAGAAAGAAACAATCATCAATATCCTTATCTACAGTCGAGGCATAGTATATTGCAGCAGCATCATGTTGTACACGGGTTCTATGGGTGAAACAAACTTTGACAGATATACAGGTTGAGTATGATAAGCCCATTCCAATCTATTGTGATAATAAAAATTCCATCAGTATCTGAAAAACCCAGTGATGCACTCCAAGATGAAGCACATTCCAATCAAGCATCACTTTCTATGGGAACACTTTGCAGAGAAGAACATCAGAGTTGAATATGTGGGAACAAAATAACAAGTGGCATACATCTTTACAAAACAACTTCCACGAGAATCCCTTGAGTATATTCACCAGAGACTAGGAGTAATTTCTACTCCAAAATGAATGCTTATCTTATATGTCTTATATGTGAAGGTGAAGTAAAGAAGGCCGAAATTCAAGGGAAGATAAAATCTTTTGATGATGCTTTCTAAGGTATGTTATTTACAGGTCATCTCACCATTTTCGCAATAAAGTTTTTTTTAGAATGATTCAAACCATGAAATTGATAGGCCATTGAGGAAACATATCCAAGTATCTGTGTTAAAAATTTCATCTTGTGGGTCGTTTTATTTTTGGAGTTACACTCCATGGAAAGTAGAGTTTGTGGCTAGTCCTGAAACTAGTCTAAGACATGTGTTTCGGGTAAAAACATCATAAATTATTCATAATAGATCAAAATTACATAAGGACAAATGTGTTGGTTAGAGTATAGTCTTTAGTATTCTATGTAACATTTTCATATCCATTCAAAAAATATTTCTTGCGGGGCACACTCTACAAGGTCGCTCTCTAGAATAAGACAAAATTCAACAAGGTATGCCATTTTTTCTATAACTCCTTTTCTGAGAGTTTCCAAGTAGTGACACCTGGAGGAATTGCATAAAACAAATTGAGTAACAATGTGTACTCTTTTCATATATTTATTCATTACAAGTACATAGTTATGATTATTTCAAGTTAAGGTTGTTGACTAATCCCAAACTAGTCATGTGAAACTAAAGAAAAGGTTGATGAAAATGCTAGCCTCTTGTTGTGAAAGTTAAGGAAGGTTTGCAGGTATGTGATCATGGTCTATTACAGAGTTACAAATCATATTTGGATGATGAAATCGATGAGGGATTTTCGTTAAGGTACATGTTGGGTACATGGTTGAGACAAGTAGTTGATGAGTTGGCACATACATGAGGTGTATATTTGATGATTTTGGTACAACTTGACGAGTCATAGTTGATGAGTAGTTGATACATTATTGGTACATACTTGGTACATGGTTGGAGGCACTTGTTAGTAGTATTGTTGACCCATGGTTTATGGATGATGTAGCATACTTGTATTGGTATATTATTAGAAGCACATATTGATCTTGGTGATGAATATGAGTTGTTGTGTTATGGTTGGTTTATGCACATATTTGAGAGTTGTCTTGGTGATTGATATTGGTGAGTAGATCTGATTTGGTTGATAAGATTGATGAGACAGGTTGTTGTGATATGTTGTTTGGACAATTTATTGTGATAGGTTATTTGTACAGGTTTGGTGCATGGTTGATGCACTTGTTCATGGTATAGGTTTTGTACAGGTTGGTGCATGGTTGATGCACCTATTTATGGTACAGGTTGATTATAGGTTCTTTGGTATAGGTTTGTGCATGGTTGATGCACTTGTTTATGGTACAATTTTATTATAGGTTGAGATACAAGTTGGTGCATGGTTGATGCACTTATTTATGGTACAGGTTGATTACAGGTTGATTGGTATAGGTTTACAACAATATATCTTACAGTGATAGTGTGAAAGTGGTTCCATCATTCTACTTATTAGTCAAGGTGGTTGGATAGGGAAAGGACAAGTGGTTGTAGCTACCTTCCGGTTGTATCTGGAGAACATAGGGGGTTGTAGCCAGAGAGTTGGGGAGTTGGAGCTTCCCTCAGGTTGTAGCCTGAGAAATTAGGGGGTTGGACCCTCCTTCCAGTTGCAACTGGAAAACAAAGGAATTTGGTGCTTCCAATGAATGTGATTCTTCAATACATATAAGAAAAAGCATTATGTGGTTTTCTCCCGCTTTGGGTTTCCACGTAAAACACTGGTGTACTGTGTATGTGTATGATTGTTCACTTGTTCAGTGATTATTTACTCTACAGTTATTGGATGATAATGCTACATTGATATAATACTTGGATTATATGGTTAAAAAGGATCAATTGCTCTATTACTGATTCACCCCCCCTCTCAGTAATCCAACAGTTGTAAGTGTGGTAAATCTAGGAATTAAAAGAGATACTACAAGTAGAAAGAAAATGAGATTCCAATATCTGATGAGTAGTAGTCGAATGAGAGAAAGAATAATCCAGATAAAGGAGGAGATGTGTATCTGGCATCGACTAGTACATAGTTGGATCATGATGTTTGGTTTATCAAATTAGTTTTATCTTTTCATATGACACATCACAAGGAATGGTTCTATGAATATGAGAGATATGAAGGGGGAGTTGTATTCTTTGGGGACGAATCAACAACCAAAATTGTTGGATGAGGAAGAGTCGTATTGATGTCGTAGGATGGGAGGAGTAGTGCCCTTCCAAGTTTGATACATATTCAAGGTTTAGAAAGAAATATGATATCTTTGATCATAATGAGTGATTTAGGTGTGCACACTTTATTTCATACGGATACATATTAAATGTTTAGAGGATCAATGGTCTTAATGAAAGGAATTTGGATTGGAACCCTATACAATTTGTTAGGGGGTGTCAACTTTATTGGATGCAACAACATTACTATTTTGGAAGTCTACTTGAATATGACTCAATTCAAATCCAACCAACTCGTCTATTCTTTTTCAAGTCAAATTGATCATGCTATAGCACTGGAGGATGGGACATACTAGAAAAAAAAGACTTTGAACTATGCACAGAAAATGTATCATCGAAGGTTTTCCTGATTGTAACTTAAGTTGATTTATGTGAACATTGCATATATGGAAACCAAAATTAGGCTACATTCCCATCTGGAGCTACAAGGGAAAAATAGATTCTCATATTGATACATAGTGATGTGTTTAGGCCTATATCAGTCATGTCACTTGGTATATATCTATATTATGTCTCAATCATAGATGATATTTCTTAGAAGATATGGCTATATTTATTGTGGAATAAATAATAAGTTTTCGAAAGGTTCAAAGAGTTTAAATCTCTTGTGGAAAATCAGACAGATAAGAAGATCAAGGTGCTAACAAATGACAATGGAGGTGAGTTTTGTGGAAAGGATTTTGAATGGTTCTACAAGCAATGTAGCATAGCATGCTGAAATACTACACCATATGCCCCACAAAAATTGGAGTTGATAAAATAATGAACAAGATGTTGATGGAAAAGGTAAGGAGCATGCTCATTGGTGTCATCCTCGCACAAGGATTCTAGGTAGAGGTAGTTGACATTGCAAAATATTTGGTAAATAGGAATCCCTCATCGATGTGAGTAAACTCGACTCCACATGATGTATGGTTTGGTAAGAATCCTTCTTTTCCACATATTATATTTTTTGGCTATGATGCATTTCTGCATGTTCCCAAGGAAAAGAGGAACACACTAGGGAATAAGATAGTCAAGTGTATTTTCATCGGCTATAAGGATGGAATGAAAGGATATAAGCTATCATGCAATTCATTGTTGAGGAAAATAGTGCATAGTTGAGAGATGATCTTTAGGTAATTTGGAGGAACTTCCAGGAATAAAGAGGCACAAATGGAAAAAGAACTAGAGAAGATGGTGTTTGATATGAGGAACAAAGAACATGATTCAAATGAGTCGACTAAATCAAATGAAGAGGTGGAACAACTGACACCTGTTATAAGGAGATTTCAATGACTAAGAAAACCAACTAAAAGGTATAACATGTTTTATTTTTAGTCTACAATTGTGTTATCTACCACTGACGATAATCCAAAGTTAGTCAAGGAGGCAGTCGTCTTATGATCCAACACCTTAAAATTGAAAAACAATTGATGAGTACAGTCCACTTTGAGGGGGAAACCTAATTTTATAATATATCCAATTCAAAATACAATATGAGATGATATAAGATAATCCTAAGACTAGGTATCCTTGGTGCATATATATATATATATATATATATATATATATATATATATATATATATATATATATATATATATATATATATATATATATATAGTGACAAAGGGTACAATTAAGGGTTCTATCCAGCCTACTAATATAACACTAGAAATGTAATAATTCAATATATAAGGGATTAATAAGGGGTTTTATACACAACATGGGGATTTTTACAACACTTAATAAGCCCCTCTCCTTAAAACAAGTGTTTTCCTCAAAACTTGACCAATTGTGGGTGTTTCGGCATGAAGAAATCATCTTCCCATTTCTCCTCTTCCACCGGTAGGTTCTTCCATTTGACAAGGTACTTAGTAATTTCTCGATTTTTCAACCTCTTAATCCTTGTTTCAAGGATTGTTTTCGGTTCTAGTATGGTTTTCCCTTCTTCATTAATATTTGGAAACATAGTTTGGAATAGGATCTTGTAACCGATTACCTTCTTCAAGAAAGAAACATGGAATATTGGATGTACACATGAAGATGGAGGTAACTCCAATTTGTAATACATACTTCCAATCCTTCAAATGAACTTATAGGGACCATAATATTTGGGTTCTAATTTATTGTCCTTTTTTTGTTTCTTGAGGGATTTTTTTTTACATGGTTGTAGCCTCACAAATACCCAATCCCCCACTTCAAATTCCCTTTTACCTCTATGTTGATATTCTTTTTTCTTCATCATATTTTTTTCCATAACTAAGTTGTCCTTTAATAATACGACAACATCTTGTTGGTTCCCTAAGTGGTCCTCCACTTCCTGAACCTTTTTAGTCCCTTTCAAGGGAGACATGATGGATGGAAAATGATATCCATAAAGTGCCAGAAATGGGGACATTTTTGATGATGTATGGAAGGATCTGTTGTACCACCATTCTGCCAAGGGTAACCACTTAACTCACTGTGTATACTTATTAGACGCAAAGAAATAAATATATACTTCTAGAATTTTTTTCACAATCTAAGTTTTCCCATCAAAATGAGGATGGTAAGATGAGCTATGAGAAAATTGAGTACCCAAACAAGAAAATAATTTAGCCCAAAAATTTCCAATGAAAATTGGATCTCTGTCACTTACAATAATCTTGCAGACTCGATGTATCTTTTGAACTATTTCCATGAATTTTGTGGATACTATAATTTCTTTAAAATAATGAGAGAGAGAGAGAGAGAGAGAGAGAGAGAGCATACTTAGTCAATCTATCCACTACTACCATGATAACAGTCTTTCCTTTAGATTTGGGTGAACTTGTAATAAAATCGATTGAAAATTCTTCCCAACGTTGACTTGGTATAGATAATGGTTGTAGGAGACCTGGAGTCTTGATTATATCTACCTTATTTTGTTGGAAGACCACACATTTAGACACAAAATTTTGAACATCAATTTTAAGACCTTCCCTAAAAAAATACTTCTTGATCCTATGGTAATTTTTCAAGAACCCTTAATTTCCACCCAAAGGAGAAGTGTGCAATTTCAGAAGGACCATCTATTTGATTTGGGAATTATTACATATATATATAGGCAATCATGATACCATATACAATCATTCTTCCATTCAAATTTATCTAATGCATTTGGGTCCTCCTGTAGTTATTGAATGATATTTCATACCTCTTGAACTTGCTTCCATTATATCCTTTCTTGTTCCACCCAATCAAATTGCAGAATAGAAATAGCACATTCTGTACCCTTTTTTTCTTCTTCTTTCCTTGAAAGTACATCTGCCACAATATTATCTTTTCCTTTCTTGTAGATAATTTTGAAGTCATAACCTAGCATATTTGTAACCCATTTTTTTTTTGTTCTTTTGAAGATAATTGTTTTTACAAGAAGTACTTCAAACTATAATGATCTATTTTTACTCTAAAGTGTCTTCCTATTAGGTATGGAAACCATTTTTCAACTGCATGTAGTATGTATTTATTTTTCATAAATTGGTTTGAGTAAGCTTTTTCCTTTAAGTTGGTTTCTTTCAAAGGAAAGGGGCCTTCCTTATTGCATTAAAACTACACCAATGCCATGGAATGAGGCATCACATTCCACAATAAATGTTTTTTGAAGTCAGGTGTGGCTAGGATAGGAGTTGTACACATAGCCTCAAATATTTCAAAATCTTTGGCTACTTCTTGATTCCAAGAAAATGCTTCCTTATTTAGTAATGTTATTAGAGGTTCCTTTATTGGAGAATAGTTCTTGAAAAACTTGTGGGAATAGCCTTTCAATACTAAGAATCCTCTAAGTTTGTTCAAGGTTTTGGGAATCATGTCCCTTGATCATGTAAAGGAAAGATTAGATCTTGGCCATTGGATTTAGGGATGGGGAAGGTGAAAAGTCACTTTTAGGTTATAAGAGTAAGCCTAGGGTAGTGTGCAATACAAACTTTGAGAGATTTTGAGAGAGTAAGGAAGAAATTGTTTGCGGCTAGGTTTGGCACAGTTTTCAAGAGATATTGGGCACATTTACCAAGAATGTTTTCTATGTGAGAGGTGTTGGGAATACTATTGTTGTTGGAGGTCGTGTTGTACGGATCCATACATTCTCTACAACAAGGAGAAAATACCATATTTTGAGGTTGGTTTTTGGCTCAATTTTCAAGGCGAGTTAGGGGATTTCTTTATTGCAGGAGGATTGTTCTGGATAGTCCATATAACATACTATTGGCAAGATTATTTATTTGTTGTTCAGTGAGAGGGTTGTACAACAATACATATTTGGCATAGATTTATAGACATAAAATAAAGGGGAACTATTGGGTCCCTATAAGTTGTCTCTTGCTACCATTATTGACTGTTGTAGCTTGTAATTTATTCCTGAAGCTGAAATAAAGTCTCTCTCAGTGGGTTTCCCCAAGTTGGGGTTTTCCCAGGCTGGTTGCCAAAATTTATGGGTGTGCACATGCTTATGTGACTGTTGTTCATTATTATTTTCTACTACAAATGTACTTAGTAATGTGTGTTTCTACTTTTGAAGTATAACTATGATGTGGTTTATTTTCATTTAAGACATAAATCTAAGTTTTCTAAGTGTGTGACAAAAGATTCATGCGTGTTAGTGTGATTTTGTTACTGATTTTCTACACTGCACACCCAATATGATGTTTGTATCTGGTATATCCATTACATAGAAATCATGTGTTAAAGTGTATCTACCCAATTTCAAGTTCATCTATGGAATATACCTTTCACAAGACATGGGGCATCCTCCTACTACCTCCACCAAAAACCCCTCAAAATCCATGGTGGGAATGTGTCTCCTTTCTACCATAGAAATGTTAATGGAATTATGAGAAGCTCCTCCATCAACTAGTACCGTTTCTCATTGTCCCTGCAAAACTCCTTTCATATGGAAGGTATTAAACATGGTCACTCCACTAATGGATGTAATGGAAGCCTTCTTAATCCTTGCAACAATGTACGTGGGACCTTCTTCTCCCTGCGCATGTGAGACCTCTTCTTTCTCCTTCTGTTTCATATCTATGTTATGAATGACTCCACTTTCCTCCTCATCCATCTCATCTTCACTATAAAAAATCACTTCTATATAATGAATTTCCCCCTTACCCATATATCTATGACCTGGATTCCATGGCTCCTTGCAAGTAAATCATAGTTACTTGGTCATTCCATAGTAGATTTAATTTTTTTAGTGTCCACTTTTACACCTTCATGAGATACAATATCTCCCAAATATTCCACTTCTTGAACCCCAAAGGAACATTTTGAAGAATTTTCATAAAGTTGTTTCTCTTCCAAAAGTTGCAATACTTTGTCAATATGTTGTACATGCTCTTCCCACTATTTACTGTAGATTAGTATGTCATCAAAAAATACTAACACAAATTTTCTAAGGAATGGTTTGAAAAGAGAATTCATCAAGCGTTGAAATGTTGAAGGTGAATTAGTAAGTCCAAATGGAATAACCAAAAAGTCATAATGAACTTCATGTGTTTGAAAGGTTGTTTTGGGAATGTATTCTCACATCATTTTGATTTCATGATATCCCAAATAAAGATCCAACTTAGTAACTAATTTTAATCCATCCAATTCATCTAATAATTCATCAATGACAGGAATATGAAATTTATCGTTGATGGTCATTTTGTTGAGTTGTCTATAATCTGGACACATACGCCATGAACCATCCTTCTTTTTAACCATCACTACTAGTGAAGTGAAAGAACTTTGGCTAAGTTGAATGATGCCAACCTCTAACATTTCTTGGATCATACACTAAATATCACTCTTCTATGCATATGGATACCTGTACGGCCTAATGTTAGCTAGTACATTTCCAGGATGCAAATGAATAGCATGATCATGATCTTAAGCCAATGGAAGACCCTTAGGAATATCTCCAAATACCTTGGATTTTTTTTTTATAACCATTTGGATCATAGGATATAGATGTTTGAACATCTAGTGAGCACAATTGTGCAATTACACCGCAATGTCCCTTTTTGAGTAATTGTGTCTTCCTATTAGAACTTAACAATTTAGAGGGTTTCACTTGGATACCTCTAAGATCAATTTCCTTGTCTTCTTAGGAAAATATCATGAAAATATATTGAAAATTAAGGGCCCATGTTCCCAATTATTGTAACCATTGGACCCCTAATACAACATCAACACCACCCATTTGGATGGAAATCATGGGACTATCCAATAAATACTCCCCCATTGTTGGCACAGGGGTAGACCCAGGGTTCATCTCCAAGAGCGCACCAACAATCCCTAACTAATGGCCCTTTCGGAAACACCTGCGAAGCAGATGTAGTCTCACCTGAAGCATTTATGAGGGGGTTGCAGGACATATATTTCTACAACCAAAGGGAAGATCAAGTGGATTTAACACAAGAACATCACAACATTCATATATCACTTATCAGCTTAGATCTATTCTGCACATCTACTTATTAGATCTAAAACAGTAATGCAATCATAGTATATCAATGACAAAGATAAAATACCAATCACACACAACACAAGATGTGCGTGGTTCACCCTCTCTCTAGGATTACGTCCACATAACTGTGCTATAATATATTAAGGTAAAGCATACAGTTCTTGTTTACACTCTTAGCTAGCAAATCTTCTTTTCTTCTCCTCTCTTTCTCTCCCCTCGCTGTGCACCCAGCTACAAGGTTGATCTTCATACCCAGCTGAAGATCTTACAATACCAGAAGGCTCTCACTCTTAGCACTTCTCTCTCACACAACACCAATCTCTCACAACAACTAGATCGATCAATAACAACAATGATAATATTGACACCCACCCAACCCAGGTCTTCTTGACCTCTATTTATATATTACAATAGCTCACTGACATCCTTAGGCCAAAACCTGGGTGTCTGAAACCCTAGATACCCAAAACCTAGGTGTCTAAAACCCTAGGTCAACTTGACCCATATTTTTAGGGCTTTGCCAGCCTGTCTTTCCTTCCTTCTCGTGCGGTGTTCCAAAGAATCCAATGGTGGATTTTCCCACTTGCTGAGTTGTCCACGATACTTATTTCTTTCTTATCTGTCATCCCCAATCTCCTTGTCCAATGGCTTACTTCACTCTGTTGTTTCTGCTCTTTTTCTCACTTCGACCCAGTAACAGTCACTGTGTCTTCCGCGAAGCTCACATTCTCCCTTTTCTTCCTTTATATTTGCATACTTCCCTAACCAAGGGCCAACAAGCCCCCAACACTCGGCTGTGACTCGTTCTGAGGCACTTCATATATGATATTTCTCTTTTACTTCGACTCCAGACTATGTAGTGCAACCTCTACTTTTTGCTTGATGCCTCCTCTTTTTCCCCTTGTGAAGATTGTCTTTTCTATGTATGGTACCCAATTTCAACTAGACCTGGTACCTAGACCCTTTTCTTCTTGTGTTTACTGAGAACTACGGGGCAGTTGGTTTTCATAGTATAATTGTTGGAATATTGATTATTGTCATTGATGTCAACCCTAGTCATGGGTTTTGGACCGCAAGATTGATAAAGGTATTTGGACATGAAGGAAAATGCACATGCATATACAAAACCCATGAATGGATAGTATACATCATGTTGTTTCCAGTGGTATGTGGCATGTCACATGGATCCTCATGGTTGAGGAGAAATGAATTTTTGAAGATGACAAAGTGAATTGAAAAAGGAAGTACATGTAGGCCCTGAAAATAATTAAAGAAAATAATTACAAAATAAGAAAGTGTCAAGTCGGCCCTAATGTTAAAAGGAAGTGACATAAATGGTATAATGAAATATCATTATATATTCATTTTATACAAGTCTAATTTTAGAGGGAAGAAGAAGTAAAAGAAGGCCGGATTTCAAGGGAGGATGAAGTCTTTTGGTGATGTGTTCTAAGGTATGTTACTTTCAGGTCATCTTACCATTTTTGCTATAAATTTTTTTCTAGAACGATTCAGATGGTGAAATATCTATGGTATTGAGAAGACATATCAAGGTACCTTTGGTAAAAATTTCAGCTCTTGATTCGCTATAATTATGGAGATACACTCTGTGGAATATAGGGTTTGTGACCAGTCTTGAAACTAGTCAATAAACAGGTGTTCTGGCTAAAACAGTCATAACTTTTTCATACAGACTCCAAATGTAGTGTGACCACCTCCATTGGAAATATTACAGACTTTAGTTTCTTGTGTGCGAGTTTCAGAATCATATGTTAAATATTGAGTGCGGGGCATGCTGTACAAGTTGGGTCTTTTGAACAGACCAGAATTGAATAAAGTCTACCATTCTTTCTATAACCTATTTTTGGGGAGGATTCAAGGAGTGAAAATTAGAGGAGTTTCAGAGAATACATTGAGTAACATTATCTATAGGATCAAAGTACTCCAAGAATTGAATAATTGCAGAAATTGAAGAAGTCTCAGAAAGCATTATCAG
>ML802737.1:25600-47707 GCA_009831015.1 Picea engelmannii | reverse complement strand
GTGCATGGTGTATTGTGGTGTATTGGTGTAACTCTTATACTATTGCTCATTGCTCATTGGATATAATTGAATGGTTTAAGTATAAGTTGAAAAATGTTTTTAAATTGTACTTGATACTGATTCACCCCCCTCTCAGTATCAACGATAATTTCAACCGCCTCCCATTCACTAATCCTTCCTTCCACTCCCCATTCAGAGTCTTCAATTGCACAGCTCCTCCCTCTGTAACATAAGCAATCTCATATGGCCCTAGCTAATGTGTTCTGAACTTCCCATGATTTTTTTATGAACTTGTTGTCATATACCAGTACTAGATCACCTTGTTTAAATGCCTTCTTCTTTATGTGCCTGTCATGATAGGCCTTCTCTCTTTCCTTCTGAACCTACTGATGGAATCCTACAATGAATCTATCTTCCTCTAGTTCAAACAGTTGTGCAAGCCTCTCTTGAACAACACTAGGGTCATCCATATCTGTAAAGGCAACAATTCTCAGGCTTGGTACCAAATACTCCATTGGAACAACAACTTCAAGAACATAAACCAATTTGAAGGGGGTCTGCATTGTCAACTTCTTGCAAGTGGTTCTATAGGCCCATAATACTGTTGGTACTGTTAGATCCCAATCATACCTGTTCACATTGAAAATCTTGGTTAGTGATGTTTCCAAAATCTTGTTGAAAGCTTCAACTGTCCCATTTGCTTGTGGATGGTATGACGTGCTCTTCTGATGGTGGACTGGAAATTCTCTAGTCAGGGCTTCAACTGTCTTATTGATGAAATGTGTTCCTTGATCACTCATAATAATCTTTGGGCATCCAAATCTGGTTATGATGTCATCAAATATGAAGCGTGCAGCTGTAGTTGCACTACAGTCCTTAATTGCTCTTGCTTCAACCCATCTGGTCAAGTACTCTGTAGCTGTAATTATGTACCTTTCTCCTATGCACTTTCCTGGTGGGTTTATAGGTCCAACAAAGTCAATGGCCCACTTTTTTAATGCTTGTAGGGTCAGTTGTGGTGCCAATGGAATTTCATCTCTTCTGGATAGTTTTCCAACTCTTTGGCATACATCGCAGGCTTTGGAATAGTCTTTAGCATCTTTTTGTAAGGTAGGCCACCAAAGGCCAGCTCTGAGAACCTTCTGAACAATTTATTTTCCTACATAATTTCCTCTTGTGATGCCTTCATGAGATTCTACGAGGATCAGTGGTCGTTCTTCCTCCATAACACATCTTCTTAATATCTCGTCAGGTCCCATCTTGTATAGATGTCTGGCTATAAGTGAGAAGTCTACAACACACACAACTTGTTGTTTCTTCTAAGGAATTGTGTACTCAGTAGGTGCCATTCCCGTTGATAGGAATTGGACTATCTCTGCGAAGTGGTCATCAATATTTCTAATGGCCAATAGCTATGCATCCGATAGTGCATCCTCCAAATTGGTCGACTCTTCTCCATGTTCCAACCTCGACAAATGGTTAGGGCCTTTGTTCATTCTCCTTGGCTTTACTATGATCTCAAAATCATATTCTTGAAATAGAATAGTCCATCTGCATATCCTTCCCCCCAACATTGTCTTGTTGACTAGGTATTTCAGCATGGAGTGATCAGTAAACATTTTAAAGTGTCTTCCCAAGAAGTAGTGGCAAAATTTCTGCAATGCATACACCATGGCCAATCCTTCTCTCTCTGTAGTGGTGTAATTAATTTATGTTGTTGATAGCTTCCTGCTAGCAAAGGCTAACAGGTGGTCAATATCTCCTCCTCTCGGTTCTGCTAACACATATACTAAAGAAATGGAATACGCATCGACATGCACATGAAACTCCTTGGTCCAGTCTGGGAAAACCAGAATGGGCACAGTAACCATTTTCTATTTCAGTGTGTCGAAGTTCTGTTGGCATTATTCTGTCCAACTAAACTGACAATCCTTCTTCAACAACTTCTCCATGGGCATCGTAATCTGAGCATATCCCTTAATGAACTTCTTGTAGTATCATCCATGTCCCAACACAGTGCGTAGCTATTTAACTAAAGTAAGAGGGGGTAGATCAACTATAATGGCGATCTTGGATGGATCTACCAACAATCCTTGCTTACATATAATATGTCCTAACAGAAATCCAAATGGTGAAAAAAAAATGCATTTCTTCAGGTTCAAGGCAATTTGGCATTGCCTTCATTTATCCAACATTAGCCTTAGACATTATATATGATTCTTCAATAAACTAAAGACAGTCCAATCATCAAAATATGCTTCTAAAAATTTATGCATAAATTCCTTGAATGCTTCGACCACCACCCTGGAAAAGATGGCTAGGGAATTCTTCAATCCGAATGGAATTATTGTGTATTGGTAGGATCCCCATTCTGTTGCAAATGTGGTCTTGTGGTGATCTTCCTTGGCAATCCAAATCTGATGGTATCTTGAAAATCCATCTGTAAAAGAATATACTTCCTAGCCTCCCACATTATCTAACACTTCATTAGTGAATGGTGTAGGAAAGGGGTCATGAAAACAAGCATCATTCAGCTTCCTGAGATCTACGCATATCCTGATCTCTCTTATCTTCTTTTCTTGCACCACCATAGGGCTAATCCACTCTAACTCTTCAACAAGTTCTATGATTCCTACTTCCAACATTCTATCAAGCTCAATCTTCACTTTTTCCTTATATTTGGGGTTCAGTCTGTAAGTTATATGTTTAACTCGTCTTTCATCTAGCTTTAAAGGAATCATCATCTCTCCCATAGTTCCTTTAATTCCCTTCATATCAGTGAACCTGGTTGGAAAAAAGTCTTGATATTCAAGCAGTAACTATATAATTTTGTGAATGGTGGCAACATACCAGTAATCTCCAACATTTTCAAACTTTGGTGTCTACTCTGTTCCAATATTGACTTTCATAATCTTGATTGGATGTTCAACTCCTAGTCCTTCCACATCTCTCTGACCTTTTGTTTCTGTGATGTTCACCTTCCTAGGATCATCATATTCATTAGCATTGATGTTGTAACAGCCTTGCAGTTTCTGGAGAGGCATAGTACATTCATCCTCTTCTTGTTCCAAAGGAAGGCTAGATGCCTCCTCGAATACTTTCTGTCTCTCAATCTGTAATGCTTGGTCTACTGAAGGAAATTGGTTTTCAAATAGGAAGGTAGTTACAAAATTCTGATTCATACCTTCCCAATCCGTAGCGATGAGGTGCAACTCTTCTTGGAGGTACCAGTTGTTAAGTGGCGTGTCTAGCATGTTAATGAATTTGTGCACCCATTTTTCTTGAGGAATGTTTCTCCAGGCTTCCTCACAACTCCGCACATGGTCCTTTGGGCAGCTTCAACCCGTGTACCGAACTTCACAACCTTCTACTTGTGATGAGAATCGCGTTGTCATCAAGGTATGACATTGTACCCATTCTGTGATGCTATGTTTATGTGTCCCCCACCATATTGCTAGTGTGGATTTCAAGGCCATCCATTGCCAATAATCTTTGTTGTATTGGTACACTTTCTTCAAAGTTTGACAAGAAGGTTTCTAAAGGATTCAAGCCATCAAAGATGGATAAGTTGCTTACTATTGTGCCAATACAACGAATTTCTCTAGTTAATCTAGAACATATTCTTGTAGATACTTCATACATCTTATTCTGCCATTTCTCCAGTGCTTTTTTGAGTCTGATGAACATGTGCCCTCACTTCTCCAGCTCAGGTTCCCATCGGCTATAGGATTAATGTAATCATGTTGTCTGGTTGTTAGCTTGTATATATTTTCTAGTGCATATGCATGGTATTCTTCTCTGATAGGTTCTATGTATCACTGAACTTCATCTGGATCTAAGGGTTCAATGAGCCTAAGGCCATCTCTTTCGAAAGTCATACATCTTTTCTTTAAATCAACCACAGTGGAATTATTGAAAGCCCAATCAATTCCTAACAGTGCAGGGTAAGGACAGTTATCATCAACTATTTCAATTACCTCAAAATCTACAAATGTTCTTACTCCATCAATTTTCATAGGGACATGCTCTAATCTGCCAAAAGGGCTTACAACTTGCTGATTGACCATCCTAAGCCTGATAGGGGAATAGATCAAATTCAGTTTTCCCATCAATGCCCAGGTTTGCTTCGTCATGACATTGACCTCCGACCCTAAGTCGAGGACTACATAATCTATATCATACTCTCCTATTTGAGCATTCAAATGTAATTCCTTATTTTTCCTTCTCTTCTTACTGATTTGGTGTACTGCCCTATTCCGTAAGGGGTCTATCTTTCCTAGCTCATATTGTCTGATTAAATTTTGTAACTCTTGTACAACGCTTTCATATTGAATCAACTTAATACAAGTATATAAAAATTCTATGAGCTTTCTTACCTCTTTTTCTTCTTTTGTCGAAGCAGACTGATCAAATGCCAGAGGCATTCCATATTCGCTCACTTCTAGTATTGTCTTTGATGAAGAACCGTGGTCTCCTCTGAATTATTTTCTAGCTTCCTCAAATATTTGTCTTTCTTTCTTTGCATCAAACATTTGTGTCTTCTCTGTAGCTTTCCCAATTCCTGAATCTTCTGTAGTCTTCCCTTGGGTCATTCTGTCATCTCATGTAACAGTGCCTCCTTTTGTTATAACAACAAATATAGGGTATTCTCCATAAGGCTGAGAATATATCTGAGGTCCTCGTCTTTCTTGAAGCTTAGCTAGAAGCACAAGACAATATTCTATAACATGGTCAAATGAGCTACAGTAGTTGCACGTGGTACAAGGGTTCTGACAACCCCTTGCAAGGTGTCCTGGTTGTGCACTGTTATAACAGATTATATTTCCTTGACCTCGACCCATTCCTCCTCCTCGTCCTCTTCCTCTGAATCCACCGTGAAGATTAAAGTTTCCTCTCCTAGGAGAGTTATACTGCGTAGCGTTTCCTTCTTGTTGTAGTTCGCCTTGAATATTATATATGTCTCTAGACCTTTCATTCATGAGATTTTAATCCCTACAATATCTATCATCATTTCCTATGGACTTACAGAATGTACATTACAAATTTGTAGTTGTATGAACATACTTTTTCATGTAGTAGCACTCACTAGGGCGATGTTTGTTTCTGCATACCTCGCACCAAGGTAAGGTGACTTGCTTCAAAGGGATCAGAGTTCTAGAAGCTAAGTATTCATTGAATAGGGAACAATGTTCCTTTTCATGGCCTTCTGATATGCATATGACACACCAAATGTATTCTCTTTTATATTTTCCCTTGTCTTTCTTCATATCTTCGACCTACAAATATAAACTAGTTAGCTGACTCAAGATATGACTCATACCTGAGTTGGATTCTCCCATAGAGGATGATTCTAACTTCATGGTGATCTCTAGTGCCTCAGAATGTGAAGCAATCTTCTGTTGCATCAGAGGGACTCTGATGTGTGGTAAGAGGGTAGCAATGAACCATTCTTTCTTCTATTCATCTGGGATCTGAAAAGCCAATCGACCTGTTAAGGTTTTGAATATCTGAATGAATTCCCAAACAGGTTTGGCCACCTTCTTCTTGATCTCTTTCATATATGTGATACATTGTGACTTTGACCTGGGTTTCTTGACTTATGCAATCAATGCATTCTTAATTTGATTCAGTGGCTTGGGCTATGCAAGTACTTGGACAAGCTTCATGTACCAGCTCAGTGTGCGATCCCTTAGAGTGGTACTAAATTGGGTTCTTTTGACATCTTCATCAGTGAAATTTTTAATATTCCATACAGCTTCACATAGGAACCAATGTTGATCAGGATCTTCAGATCCATCTCCCCTAAAGATAGGAAGCCTCATCTCATCTGCCATAGATCTTCCTAGGGTTCTTGACTGAGTATGTGGTGGACTATTATTGATAGTACTCTGGACACTCTAGTGGCTGGGATTATTATGATTTATTAATGCTACTAAATCAATAGGAGGGATAACAATACTTACTTCGATGGTATGTGCAGTTTCTGAGGTTTCAGGTTCTCCCTGGTAAATCTCTTCATATTTTCCTTCCTCTGTCCCGATGGGTTTTGAAAGTTCTTCATCTGTCATATCTACCTCTTCTCCACTGTAGAAAACCTCCTCCCCATATTTCTTCTTAAACAGGTTTGCAAGGTGAACTTCTCTGAACACTCTCCCACTGGGCGTATGTCCAACTTTTGTGTCATTGTCGCTATCCAAATTCTTGAACATTATCCTTTCTAGATCTGACCAATCTACTGTATCTTCAAAATTTTCTTCTCATGCAATAACATCTTGAGTCTCAACTTCAGGAATTGTAAACATTTTCCTCTAGGTCCCTTGAAGAAGTATCTTTCATCTTGGTTGTATGATTCTACTATGTCAACATCAAACTCTGTGATGTACCCTCCAATGGTGCTATCAAACCAGTGGTATACTGCTCATGATACGACGTTATTAACTCTTTTGATCAGCTTCGACGTCCAAACCACAGAAGGTCTAGATCCAATCTCAAACTGGGTATATACTAATCTAGCTAGCCACTCATATAGCTCTTGATGGATTCCCCCAAAGAAAATTTTGTGTATATCAGTAAAGATATATTTCTCCAACCAATCCTCTAAACTAATATTAGGGTTCTTGTTCTGGGCTTCAGCGAAGTCCTTTTCTTGATCCTCTATCCACTTTTCAGCCTCTGTCTTCGATGGAAACCACCTTGACATTCCCTAAAGAAGATTCTTGTCCCAGAAACGAAACCATTTGTTGGCATAGGGGCAGACCCAGGGTTCATATCTAAGAGCGCACCAACAAGCCCTAACTACTGGACCTTTCGAAAACACCTGCGAAGAAGATGTAGTCTCACTTGAAGTAGTTATGAGGGGGTTGCAGGACATAGATGTCTACAACCAAAGGGAAGATCAAGTGGATTTAACACAAGAACAACACATCATTCATATATCACTTATCATCTTAGATCTATTCTGCACATCCACTTATCATATCTAAAACAGTAATGCAATCACAGTATATCAATGAAAGAGATAAAATATCAATCACACACAACACAAGATGTACGTAGTTCACCCTCTCTCTAGGATTATGTCCACAGAACTATGCTATAATATATTAAGGTAAAGAATACAGTTCTTGTTTGCGCTCTTAGCTAGAATATGAAGAATAGGTAGAGGATTTCCAGGATGTGGAGCATATTGAGGAAATCCTTCTCGCAACATATGAGAGGAAGACGATAGGTCCAAGAGCAGGAAGAGAAGGAAAAAATCCTATCCATATTAATGTCAGTGTGGAACCCATAAACCCATGTGCGACTAATACACCAAAGAGAACACCATCGTTTAGACAACTGAATTTCGGGAGAAGAAAGACAGAAGGAAGTATATCTACACAAGGAACAACAACTGGAGTAGCTAGTTCAGGAAGCACTAGTCAAGTATCAACACCACACAGAGGTAGTAGTTCAACGTTCAGGATGGAACAACACAATCCCACCATAAAGTTACCATAATTCAAAGGATAAGCGTCGGAGGACTCAGAAAAATATTTGTTTATCTGTGAAAATATTTGGGAAGCAAAACATATCACAGACAAAGATACTAAACTTGCACAACTAGCGATTACACTAAGGGATCGTTCACTAGATTGGTATATGATTTTAGCTACAAAAAATCCACCAAGGACAACAATAAAAATTGTGGACATCAAGAAATTGATGATAAATGAATTTCAGAAGCCAAGTTCAGAGGATCAATACATGAACGAGATGATAGAAATTAGACAGAAACTAGGAGAATCTGTATGGGAGATTGACTAGAGATTCAAATGACTGAAAGGAAAGTTGAAAGATCTCATGACCAATATGCATCACAGGAACATGTTCATCAATTCAGTGCTACCACACTTAAAATATCCATTGCGACAACAAAAATTTCAGACACAGGCAGAGGCTCTACAAGAAGCCCTACAACTGGAAGAAAACCAATATCAGCAGACGGATCCAGCCATCAAAGAGCTGAAGGAGGATTTGAAAAACTTAACGTTCCATCTAAACCATAAAAAAATTAAGGACAAATGAGAATTTTTTTGGTGTACCACATGCAGGACAGAAGGACACCACAAAAACGAATGTCCAACATTCGCATAGTACATGACTGCAGGGATTCCAAATCCGTTACTAACTGTTATAACCCTAAATTGCACCAGACATACATACTTGGCATCAGGCCATCTTAATTGCTATCTTTTCCAAGCCATCATTGATTAGCTCTTCTAAAAAACCATTTTCTTGAATATGTACGTGCCCTGCACCACTACTTCCCACGTACACATGCTTGCTGCACCATTATAGCCTGTGTACACTCACAAAAAGTGCAAAAAATAAAAATTGCAAAGGGATACGGGCTTTTGGGCCATTACTAATCATTTGACCACCTCTAGCCCGTAAACCAACTGAATACCTATATTTTTGGCCTATAAAAGAAGGTGTTGGGGTCCCATTTCAAGAGAAGCACGAGAGCATAGAAACTATGCCCATTTTAATATTCCCCCTTTGCCCCAATATTTTGCAACCACATTGTGAGTTTGAGCCAAAATTCCTTCTTTCTCCATTGCAAACCCTTGCCATTTCCCCAGAGAGAATTGAAGAGGAGAAGAATATGTGGAAGTACTTAGTGCATGGTGAAGAGGAGCCTAGGACATAGTTCAAGGAGCAGTTTCTAGTCTCATATTGTAAACGACTTTTGTGACATTAATATAAAGAAATACTTTTCCCGTCCCACCAAATGATATCTTAAATCTTCATGATTTGTTTACATTTTTTGTTATGATGTCTAACCCACTAATCCTTATATAGAATGCATGCTTGTAGTTTCTTGTTTTCCTTTTGGTGAATGCAAGTTGGCCTTGGGAGGAGATCTGCAGTCAAGAAACAACTAAGCACAAAGGGATCGACACCGAACACGGAGTTTAAGGTATGCCTACCGGATCCCTATACTTTGTATTTTATGTATGAATGTGGGGTAATGATGAGATAGTTGTTAAGAGTAGGAGACTTTAGACGGTTATCTATGCATGCACTTTAGAACCCTAGTGTATTCCATAGAGGGGTTTTCCCGCTATAGCAAAATTGGTGACCATACTGGGGAGACCTCCAGGTTTTTTTTGTGGATATTTTTTTGTGTATTTTGAATCAGTTTATTTACTCTTTTTTGAGTTTCTATAAGATTTTGTTTGTTTAAGGGATTTTGGTCTTCCATACTAGTACTCCTTGCATGTGCTTGACTGTTGGTTTTCCTTTTTTTTGAGAAGTTACAGAGGTGTACACGACCTATAGTGGGCATGCATGTGTACATACATGCCCTACCTTTGGAATTTCGTTGATCACATTTTCCACAGAGCTTCGTGGGTCTCGAATCTGTTTGAGGTCCTTAGTCCTCTTCTGGAACACTTTCTTTCAATACCCTTGATAGGTTTAGGGCTTGATACCCTGGTCATTGTGGTCCACCCAATTGTCGACTGTACCCACCCAATGACTGTTCGCGAGATGGAAACCTAGTTGCCTTTATTTGAGGGACTTACACAGGTGACTGCGGGGGTATACCGTGGTACCTAGGGAAGACGTCGGGCCATGCTTTGCAAAGTATACCTGGAGGGTGCTTCCATGTTTGAGTTTCACTTGCACCGGTAAGTTTCTCTAGTGTTGGTTGGCATAAATGTTCTTCCTAGTAGATAGTGGTCTTCTTGATTTGTCTTTAGGATTTTTTCTAGCGTGTGCTCTCTAGTTTTCCATAGTGAGTTATTCAGTCATTTCTTTGGGTCTCTAACCTAGGGTGGTAGACCGCCCACTCCGTCGGTCGTGAGGACTTTTTGGTCTTCCACTTAGAAATGTGGAGCCGACTCTCTATAGGCATTGTTTTTATAACACTGGTTCATTGGAGTCAGTGTGTGAGACTTTTACAGACTTGAACGATCCTGCAAAGGGAGAACCTGTGCATAGGATATTCATGGCTAAGGTTTCAGATGATACCAACCAAGGAACCCATTCACAAGGGTATTCTTGTACTTTTCCTTTCTTCAGAAACATTGGTTTCCCTCTAATGGCCACTTTGTACATTCCTGGTTTGAATGTGGGACTACCAGTTTGGTTGGGTACCATTCCAAATGTCCTGAATGCTCTTAACGCTTCTCTGCTAAGCACTTTATTTCATGGGCATAATTTTGTTGTTCCTTCTTCAACAAAGTCTTCTCCTCCTCCTTCTCCCACTTCTAGTGAAAGTACAGTTACTAGTAACCAGAAGTCTAAACGAAGTAGAAAGAGGAAGAATAGGAAGAAGGAATCACCAACCTCTGTGAGTCACGTTGGAGATAGGTCCTCAACCTCTGCAAGTCATGTTGAAGACCATCACCCAACCTCTACAAGTCATGTGGAGGGAAAAATTCCATTCACTGCTAGTCATACTGGTAATAAGTATGTATCCTTTGCGAGTCATGTTATCGACCCATCACCAACCTCTACAAGTAATGTTGGATATGTGCAACCAGCCACTGCTAGTCATGATGGGGGCATCGATTCTGTTGAGAAACCTAAATGGATAGGATGTAAGCCTAAGTTCTCTTGTAATCTTTGCAAGGGAGATCACCTTACTCATATGTGCCCTAGAATTCTAGAGGTACAAATATTGTGGACCCTATCTGCAAGATCTTATGATTCTGAGTCTTCTGAGGTTTCCTCACAGTTTATTCAGCCAGTGGTTGAGAAAGTGGTCATGTCAATGCATTCATTGGTTGATCCCACTCCTCTTTTTGGGGGTGAGGTGCCTTTAGACCATGTAGTCTCGTAGCCTATTCAATCATTGGTTGAGAAAGTGGTCATGTTGATACAGTCTTCGGTTGATCCCACTCTTATCTTGAAGAGTGTTGAGTCTACCAAAGTGGTCACGCCGATGCAGTCTTCAGCTGATCCCACTCTTCTCTTGGGGAGTGATGTGTCTACCGACTATGTTTTTAGCATTTCTAGTTTAGTACTTTCAGAATAAGGGGGCATTCTTCTCATTTCAAGCACACCCTGTCCAAGCCCTAGGATGGTTTCCTTTGATTGGAATGACCTTGTTGAAACTCATCTTCCTTCTTATGCACCTTTTCAAATAAAGGTTGAAGTCAATTCAACAAACATTTATCAATTTATTGTGGATGAAGGAGCCTTTGCAAGTATTTTATCCTCCTCGTTTTGGAAAGTCTTGGGATCTCCCAAGATTGTGTCTGCTTCGCATGAGATGTGGGATTTTGACACACATAATAGTGAATATTTCGGGGTTCTTCCTCAGTTTCCTATCTTGTTAGGTGGCAAGATTGTCCTTGTTGATGTTATAGTGGTGCAAGGCCCGTTAGATTTCAATATTCTTCTCGGGCGTGATTATGTATATGCTATGAACATTGTGGTGTCTACACTCTTCCAGGTGATGCATTTCCCTCATAATAGAAGCATTGTCACTATTGACCAACTGGCATATGATAATCACCATCCTAATTTGACGTTATTTTAGGCTGCCCCTTTATATGTTCGTAGTGTTCGTGTAGACTCTACCTTGCCATGGGTTAATTATGTGGAGTCTTATCCTCGGTGTTCAATTTCTTATGAGAAGGAACCTATGCAATCATGTTTTCCTTCTAGAGACTTGGTCTCAACAATTGATCCATTGGTGTATCCAATGGGGGCATGGGATCCCTTTCTTCCCTCTCTTGGTCCAAGTAATCTTGAGTCTCCTTCTGAGTATGATCTCATTATTTGTAGATCCTTAAGCCCTCACGCCTGTGATTCTTTGTTGATAGACTCTAACAGTCCTTACCATAGCCTCCATCATCATATGGAATATGGTCAGTCTACTTCACCCTTTGGGACTGTCGACCCTCATTTGTGTGATTTCTCAAATTTTGAATTGCCTCCAGATGAGGCTATCCTTGAAGCCATGACTACAGTTTCTATACCAAGGGAATACTTACACCATGGTTTGTGTTTTCATCCCTTTTAGGAGACTTTCCAAGTTAACTATCGAAGAGACTCTTGGTCTGAGCCTAGAAGTGGTCTCTACCTGAACCATTTTCATACATGAGTCGTAGCCCCCGAGTTCTTATTTTAAGCCCTTTTCAGACCCTATAAACATGAAAATATTTCCAAGTGATATTGTTTCCCTTCACGCTCGTCAAACTCAATTTTGAAGGCACGTATGTCCGATGGTAGTTTACCCCTTTTTTAGTCTGGACGATCAACTGTACAAACAAAGGTATACTCTAGGAGCTTTGGTTCGCTAGAAGAGTATTCTTAGGTATAATTTTAACCATTTTTCGGGCCTGAGGGACTAAATTTACGAAAAAGGAACCCCCACAGAGTCCATAGTTAAGCTCTTTTCAGACTCCCTAAAATTGAAAAGATCGTTGAGTGACCTTGTTCCTTCACACTCGTTAAATTGGTCTAGAAGAACATCCCTTACAGAGTCCATAATTAATCTCTTTTCAGACTCCTTAAATATGAAAATATTGTTGATTGATCTTGTCTTTGTCACACTCATTAAAATGGTTTTGAATAGATGTCTTTTCAGTGCTAGTTTACCCCTTTTATGAACCGACTAGACTACCTTCAAAAAAGGTACCCCGGTGGAGTCTCCTTTTACGCCTTTTTCAGACTCTCTAAAAATGAAAAAACGTCGAGATTACCTTCTCTGGGCTTGTTAAAATTACATCGAAGGACATTATCATTGTGTCTTATTAATCGCATTTGCATTCCTGCATCTTTGGCCTAATGTCGGCTCCATGTTGTTCTCAACTGAACCATCTGAAGCATGCCTTATACGCAATCCTTGTAGCACTTTGCCCCTGCGTCTTGACACCTTGACCCATGGAGGATTTTTCCTGATTGTTTGTTTCCTTCATATGTCTCCTTGCTCTAAGCATCAATATGTTCCTTGCACTTGAAACTAGTATGTCTGTGACACTCGTTTCTCCTTTGTAATGTAGCATTATTTTATTCTTTTTCAAGATTTCCAAAATTATTGAAAAAGACAAAAAAATAAAATATACCCCAAAAAGAGGAAGGGAAAAGTATTTTATTTTTGTTGGCAGCAAAATGAGTCGCCCTTGGACAAAGCATATCCTTCCATTTGTTTGTCAAGCTATGAGATTCAATATGACCTTAGGAAGTTTTTCTCGCTACATAGAGTTGTGTCCTCCTCCGTTTGGTTATCCTTCCGAACATATAGAGTTTGTGTTGCCTCCTGCATCGTGAACTTATGTCAATGCCATGTTGCCTGAGTCTCATCATTTTTCATGCTTTTGTATAAGGGAAGTTTTACTAAGCTTGATTCATCCCTTCTGTAGTTTGTCTCCTGTCCTCATGCCCGACCACCCTGAAAGACCAATCAAGTCCTTGTTCAAAATCAATGAAGTTATATGCTTGATCACCGAGATCCTCTTGTTTGTTCTCGACAATCCATCGAAGACCTCTGGGTAGTGAAGTGATACACTGATATTACACTCCTACCCAAGTTTTGAATATCTTGAAGTTGTTTCTCGAGCTCTGAATGCCTCATCTCCAACAATCGAGCATCATTAACTTCTTAAAGATGGATACTATACATGTATATATTTTGATTTTGAGATGTAGATCTGTTGTGTATTGCTCACGGCTACACTTTATATAGTCATATGCAATGGATATGCAGTGTATTTGATTGGCAACCATGATTTTATTTCATCTCTATCATGGGTATGCCCACCTCGGTCAGACAAATTATTATTTTGCAGATGGTACCTCCTAAACTCTGGTCTCTAGGCTCACTCGCTTCGTACATTGGTGAATATTTGTAATGTATTTTGGCCATTATATTCTCTTCTGATATCACACATTAGGGGGCATCTGTTATAACCCTAAATTGCACTAGACATGCATACTTCACATCATGCCATCTTACTTGCTATCTTTTCCAAGCCATCATTGAACAGCTCTTCTAAAAAACCATTTTCTTGAAGATGTGCGTTCCCTGCATCACTTTTTCCCATGTACACATGCTTGCTGCACCATTACAGCCTGCGTACACTCACAAAAAGCACAAAAAATAAAAATTGCAAAGGGATACGAGATTTTGGGCCATTACTAATCATTTGACCGCCTATAGTCGATCACCCAACCGAATACCTATCTTTTTGGCCTATAAAATAATGTGTTAGGGTCCCATTTCAAGAGAAGAATGAGAGCATAGAAACTCTGCCCATTTCAATATTCCCCCTTTGCCCCAATATTTTGCAACCACATTGTGAGTTTGAGCCAGAATTCCTTCTTTCTCCATTGCAAACCCTTGTCATTTCCCTAGAGAGAATTGAAGAGGAGAAGAATACGTGGAAGAAGTTGGTGCATGGTGAAGAGGAGCCCAGGACCGAGTTTGAGGAGCAGTTGCCACTCTCATATTGTAAACAACTTTTGTGAGATTAATATAAAGAAATAATTTTTTCGTCACGCCAAATGATGTCTTAAATATTCATGATTTGTTTACATTTTTTATCATGATGTCTAACCCACTAATCCTTATATAGAATGCATTCTTGTAGTTTCTTGTTTGTCTTTTGGTGAATGCAGGTTGGCCTTGGGAGGAGATCGAAAGTCGAGAAACAACTAAGCACAAAGGGATCGACACCAAAGGCAGAGTTTAAGGTATGCCTATCGGATCTCTATACTTTGTCTTTTATGTATGATTGTGGGGTAATGACGAGATAGTTGTTAAACATAGGAGACTTTAGACGGTTAGCTCTGCCTGCACTTTAGAACCTTGGTGTAGTCCATAGAGGGGTTTTCCCTCTATAGCACCAACAGGAGGACTATGGTGTGAAATATGTAAGAAACCGAGCCACGATCCATATCATTTCCCAATGATGCAGAAATACCAGACAATCCCAAAGAGTTCATATTCCAAATTTTGCAAGTCAGTGGGCCATGATGACAAAGATTGCAGAACTATGAATTTGATGAGAGAGAGGACATTAGATGTATATAGGGTGTAGGCATAAATGATGACTGGGAAATCCACACCATAGTTTAACCAAGTTCCAACACCATACAACACTGCGCAACAACAGTATAATATTGCGCAACAACCATATAATACCATGAAGCCACAGTACAACACAAGGCAACCTCAATACAATACCAAGAAGTACAATCAGGCACCTTTGTATAACACACCAAGAGGAGATTGAGTTGGCTACAGAGGTGGAGGATGAGAAAGAGGAGGCTTTGGAAGAGGTAGAGGACCAGTAGTATGTCACAACTGTAAAAAATTGGGACATTATGTAAGAGAATTTCCACTTCCACCAGCAACTGGTATGTATTGTAGCGCATTGGATCATGACACGGAAGAATGTCCTACGTTACTCAATAAGATCCAGGAAAAGAGAAATCAGAACAACCTGAACATTCAATGGATTTCAGTCAATTCAAGGGATGAAGGATGAACCATCAACATAGTTACGTGCGAAGGAGCTAAAACAGGAAATGACATAGTCCTACAAGATCCAGTACAACAACAGTGGGCGAAGAAGAATGTCAAACCAAGGAGATAGTTCGATGCATAGAAAGAGAAGGAAATATTTAAGCAATTCAGATAAGAATTATTGAAGCAAGACACCGTGTCGACGTCAAATGCACAACAAAGAAAGGGAGAGCCAAAGTACGAGATGCCTCCATAGTTGGATCATACCAAAGAAATTCATCACCTGGGACAAGTAAGTACAATCAAAGGATTTTTGCAATCATGTGTAAGACTATTGAATGATCCATCTGCTGTCAAAATATTGCAAAATATAGTAGAAATATGTAGCATAGAGACAGAAGGAAAACTAGAACAAAAATTAGTCAATCACCTACAGACAAGGAGAAGAACAAGTATGGAGTTCAGGATGAATGCCAACATCGGAGATTTCAATATGGGAGATATCATACTGGATTTAGGATTTGAATTCAATGTACTACCAAAGAAGACATGGAAATGTATGGGAGAGCCCACATTAGGATATTCACCTGTTCAATTGAAACTAGCAAACCAACACAGAGTTATACCAATTGGCAGATTGAAAGGAATGATAGTAGACCTGGATGGAGTGCACATTAAAGAAGACTTTGAAGTGATTGAAATAGTGGACGACACAAAACCATATCCAACATTTCTTGGCTTGGATTGGGTGTTTGATAACCAAGCCATAATCAATTTAAAGACACGAAAAATGACATTTGAGTCAAGAGAATATAGGGTCATCACACCATTAGACCCATCAAAAGGGGAAAGGTTTGTAGAACCTATTTACTTAGACTTGGAGGAAATCAACTAGTTGTATAGAAAAACTCCGCGTGATGAGGATTACATAAACCCAACTGCAGATGAGATACTCAGTTGGTGGAGAATTACTTCATGTGTGACAGACTCAGATACAGTTTTAGAGAAATGGAAACAAAGGCTACATGAAGTTTCCACAAGAAGATGCGCAAGAATAGACTGCACAATAAAATGGTGTTGGCAGCCCCACAATATTCTCAATTCTTAAAGCAACGAATCATAAATTTTGTAGCTTCCTCCGCTTAAACATATGAACATTGTTACTTGAAAGATGAGTCTTGGGCTATAAAAGGTTTTTATTTTTCCTAGTTCTCGTTTTCATGCTTCGTTCATGACTGAAAGCATGAACGAAGCATTGAAACTTATGAATTTATTGCATTTGATTTTAAGGATTATTTCCCTAGGAAAACTAATGATCATACAAACCTTTTTAAGGATGATATCTTTCTTTGAGGCCTATCTCATTTCAATAAAATGGTTGTTTGAAATTGCTCATTATTATAAGGTCTACTCTGGACATTTAAATTATACACTGAGAATCAATTGATGTTAGGCTATGAGTTTGTTCCATGAATGATTCTTGGTAAATCCTTCTATGGTCGCTATGTTGTTATTGGTTAAACACCTCTTATCTTAACCTTACAATGAGTAACTTCACCCTTTGCACAGTGATAATATTTAAACGCATCTGGCTGCATTTCGTACTCTACTGATAGTGGAAGCTTGAAAACAACATGTCCATCATTTCGATTTAAGTCTCGGGTCTTGTCCTATACCCTCAGTGACTCATTACATGAAATGCCCAATTCTCTTATGAAACCACTTATTCCTTCATTTAATTCATGCATGGGTTTTGATTCTTTGGTTCTTGCCCTGGTCTCTTTTGTTTTCAAAACCCTTCATTCTTACAATGATCTCTTTTTTCTTTCGTGACTATTGGTCTGTTGAACCTTTATGGCCCCTTTCATCCGCGTAGATCCGAACAGCCCTGAAGTTTTACACATTTTTTATTACATAGCAGAGTTTAATCTTGTTTATGCTTGCTGGAGACACGATTTTGTGGGAGATATTCTGAGAAAACCGTGACAAAATAGACCAAACCCTTGAAAACCCAGAACTCAAATGGGCTATTTTTCCTTCATGGTAGGTCGTTTCTCCAGAAACTGGATCATTTCAGAGATATGCCTCGACCTTTAGAGGTAAATTTCTCATAATTCATGTTTCGGTTAACATAAGCGTTTTGTTTTATTTTATTTTTACAAACATTCCTATAGTGTTGGGTAAACCTCTCATAGAGAAACATCCCTTCACATGCCATACCCTTGAAGAAAAACCCTTGTCATGAGGAAATAATTGACCATTTTTACCTGGGCAACAAGATGTTAGTTTTGAGATTTAAAAAATTTATGTCCATGAATTAATTTGTCTGCACTAATCTTAACATAAAATCCCCAGTGGAAACCCTTCCAAACAATCAACAATTTGACTATGTGGATAACCTTCCACCATGCCTAAGATGTAATAAGGTTTTCTAGGGATTAAACTAGATAAAAAACCCACAGATAATAGTGGCATCATTCCGACGCATGGTCGTGGACATCCTCAAACAACTATCACAGATCCACGGTGTGAAGTTTGTCTGTTTTGGATCGATAAGTATTACACAAACATACCTTTTCTTCAATTGAAAATCAAAACCCTCACTACTCAGATCGACTCATTAAAGAATGAAAATCATAGACTAAAGTCCATTGTTCAAAGGAAAGGCAAGCATTTGAAAAGGACTGGGAATATAATAGTTAAGAATGTTGAGAGTGTTACAGCAGTGGTCAATTATGAGATTCTGTGAATCAAATTTAGCATGCAGTTATAAGGTAAAGATTTATTTGATTTCCTTAGTTGTATTTTATTCATTTTTCCTATTTTTATAGATTTAATTAGATTTTTGTTGTTAAAATAGAACTAGCTACAGAATCAGCTGATTCTGTAGCCAGTTCATCTTCATTTGAATTTGTGGTAATTATTGGTTTTAATAATACCTAAACTCCTTTGTTTTCATTTTTTTTATCAGGATATCATGTAAATAATGATGATCTGATGATATGGACTATTGCTGAGCCTATTAGCCATTTCTTTGGCCTTTTTGGGGGAAAAAAAAAGAAGTTTGTCTCAGTTATGAGAGATATAGTGTGATATAGATTGGTTACATCACCCTCTATTTTGTATTTAATAAATCATTTTTAAAGATTTGATCTTATCCCACAATATGGGAGGTTTAGCTTTTCTAAACTCTTTAAAGACTTGTAATTTTTTGCAATCAAGAGAATCTTAGCCTGGAGCTGAAGGTGGACGATTAATTTGTAGACTTTAATGAAACAACAGTACACATTATTGCTTTATCTTCTCGTGGATGGTGTCTTTGTTTAAGTTATGTTTATTCTAATATGACAATAGGTTATCGACAACTTTAGTCTTCATAATCTATTATGTTGTTGGAATAATTCCTTTGTAAATGTTGTCCATATGTGATGCTTCAGATATTATATTGGGTGATCATCTATTAAACTCAAATGATGAGATTTATCTTTAATTCTATGTTGAATGTTTAAATGAAAAGTTCTTACAATAAGATTTATCTCACTGTAATTGCTTGTAAATCATATGATCACTGCGACTATTTGTATCATACGCTCTGTTATTGAAACTCAGTTTCCAGCACATTGTTTCGCATTTATTCGGAACAATCTTAAGGTTCGTTGCATGTTTCCCTCTTGGACAAGGTGGTTGTATATTCTCTATCATACAAATGTATGGATACATAGCATTAACTTATTAATAGGTTAGATCATTTATTTTCCTTTTCGTTCGCTACTCATCACTGGAACACAGATGTATGGTTTGGCTTTTGACTATCCATGTGTTTTGTTTCATAGAATTTGTTCTTACTAGTCCTTTTGAGTTATAAAGAAAAAACCAAAAATATTTTATGTCTTTCTTTATTTGCTTTTGCGAAGCAATCATTTGTCACATAGAGTTTAGAAAGTTTAGATCAAACCTTGCAGTTTGTAAATAATGTAAGTATAAAAGTAATCAATCTTTTGTTTAAATACGCTTATTACAGTTGCATTATAATATATGTACATATATATACTAATTTAGTGATTAGTTATTATTTCTTTTCTTTCATTTCGCCTCTTTTAGGATTCTTAGATTGGCCTACAGAGCCATTAAACCCGCCAGAGAAAGTTATATCAAATGGCTTGGGTTATTTAGACAACCCCGGACCGGACTTGTTCTTCCAATTGACGGATGGTCATTTTCACCAGTCAACAAATGGCGCTAGAAGGAGGCCGACTGACAAGCTGGCCTTGTAGAAGCCTTTATTTTAAATGTATTCAATTTCCCCATGGCTCCCCAAATCATTGTGTTGGAACATGCTTTCCACTTCTCATTACCCGATGTTTCCAACGAGACAATCTCTCGCTTGTCCAAACTCACCTTTGATGGTGGAGGCAATGCATATGCTAAAGACCACCTTAACAAGTTTTGGTGCAAATGCATCAAACATGACATTTCTAATTTAAGAGTTTTATGCAAATTGTTTGCTTTTACTTTTAGAAGTTGGATTAAACATTGGTTTAATTCCTTTCTAGCATGTCACATTTTTTATTGGTTTCAATTTGTAGATGAATTTGTAGATGCTTTTGAAATTTATGATTACAATCAATTATGTGAAGAATTTCAGACTTCGCTAATCAATGGCAATTCATCTTCAGAAGACTTTTCGACAAAAATCTATCATATCCTCTGTAAATTTAATCTCAATGACATGTCATTTGTATTAAATCTCCTCTATGATGCTTGTGTCCCTTCCATCCAGTCATATTCAATCACGAATGAAGAACCAGTTGCAAATTCTATCACTCAATTGCGAGAAGAATTTAGTTCGCAGGATGAGAGGAATCCATCCAAAAATTTTGAAAAAGCAAGGGAGGTAGAATCTATTGACCAGGTTCTTACCGACAACCAAACTGGTTTTTCCTCTGAATCATTATATTTTCAGTCTTCGACCATCATGGAAGAAAATTCAATTCTTGGTCAAGTTGAATATCATCATTCTTGTAACTCATGCACTAATCAATATTTAAACTCATTCATTGAAGAACACTTAAGTGACAAAAATCATCTTAAACATTATAACATTCCTATGAAACTGATTAGAGAAGAAGATATGCAATTGGAAGGAGAAACCTTAAACCTTCATCCTCAAAATGTACTTTATCCACAGGAAAGACTAGACGTTTGTCACATAAGTTTTGAATTATCGATCATACAGGAGGAAAATCTAGATGATCATATTATGTTGAGGAGTTTATCACCAAAACAGAGTGAGAGTTTTAAAGAAATTGAAGAGAAATGTCTTTAGAATACCATTGTTAAATAGCATAGCTCAAGAGATTTTTTTCATGTGCTTATTTATGATTCCTTTTATTCTTTATATCTTGATCTCTTCTTAGATTCTGGTGGACTTGATACCTTACCTACAACATCCTACTCATTTCTTCCACAATCATATCCTTTCGATATGCCAAGATTTGATGAAATTAATTCCAAACATAACATTGATAAAGTCGGATTTGACGCTCTTTCACTTTCATCACTCACATGGGAAAAGGACATGTTGTGAGATGATTTTACACAGTTTATTGTTGAAAAAGACAATACACTCTATCTTATGGAGATCAAACATTCTACGTTGCATATTTGTTCTTTGATTAGCTCAAATTTTAATGCTTATGCTTCACATTTTGAAATGATCAATCTCATCAAAGGAATCATTCAAACCAATGATCTAATTGATGTCACAAATCCTCTTCTGATGAGTTCCCCATTGATATATTTGTTTCATCAAAGTCATGGTTTGCATCCTCATTTTCGTGAGAAGATCTTAGGATGGCTTGAATATTCGTATATAAAAAATCTTCATAATAAAGATAAAGTTGTGCTTGCTTTGTTTTTACCTAAGTATCTTGGAAGTACGCATGACATATTTCTTTTAGATCCTCTATGTGAATAAATTAATGAACACTTAGAGAATTGTCAGGAGGATGGGGCACTTTAGCCTTGGCTGATGGTTATGTCATTTGCCCATAATCTTGACAAGTTTTCCAAACTTACTTACACTCACCCATGCCTTTATGACCCATATCACGACAAGATTGTGGAATGGTTGGAGGATTCATACAAAAAGAATATTCAAGGGAATGGATTGGAGTTACTGCGATGGCTACATTGGAAGCATGACTTCATGTAGTATTCTGATTTTTTTAGTAGTTAGGGTAGTTTTAGGAGCAGGTTTTCTTTTAGTTTTATTCCTCACTGTTTCTCTTTGTAATAATGCAGTCATGAGCACATGTGGGCGCACCAAGAAAACCATAATATGACTATTGTCAGGGAAGTCCGCTTGATCCTTTTCTCTCTACTTTTCATTGAACATTTCTTTTCAAAAAACACAATATCGTCATGAAAATCTTAATTGAAGAGTAAAGAGATAAATAAATCTGAATTGTAAATTCAACCCTGACCCAAGGTATCACGTGCTAAGCCCTAATATTGGCTCATTACCCCTTAATTGGGGCATATTATATTAGTAATGTTATTTTATTTATGTCGGCTTTAGGCCATTAGTTGTAATTATACCTCCTAGTCTCCTATATATACCAACGAGACATTTTCATTTT
>ML802737.1:6889-16919 GCA_009831015.1 Picea engelmannii | reverse complement strand
ACTGAGTCTTCCAGGACTCACTATTGGATTACCAGTTTGGTTGTTCCCCACTTCGGTGATCCCGAATCCTCCCAATGTTTCAGTTGCACCTAATACTTTGGATGTCAATACACCACCCACACATCAACCTCATGTCGAATTTTTGCCTTCTTCGTCCATCAAGTCTCCTTCCATTTCTCCTTCGTCGCCTAGTGAAATCTCTACATAAACTAGCCACGTTGATCAGAAGAAGAAGAAACGGAAAGAGAAGAAGAAGAAGAACCCGAAAAGGACAAAGGCCCCAACAACATCAGATGTTGGCTCTAAGAAACCAGTTACTGTTAATAGTACTGGGAGTGTTGATGAGGTCAACAAGATTAAAAGGAAGAATCCAAAAACCAAATTCCCTTGCAGCCTTTGTAATGGTGACCACTTTCTAAGGGATTTCCCCGGTCTTACCCAGGTCTTAGAAATTTGGTCCTCCACGTCATCGGCCTCTGTCGGTCATCTCAATGATACCCCGTCAACTAGTGATGTTCAGGTTGGTAAGAAGAAGAAAATTGTCAATTTCCCTTGCATGTTATGTAAAGGTAATCATTACTCTCACCTTTGTCCTCGCATGGATGAGGATTCTTCTCTTTTGGAAAAACTTCAACTTCCAAAAGGTTATCGTAAGCTTTCCTTCGACCCATCGTTGGTTGATGGACTGGTCAATCCGGTTCCATCCCTGGTCAGTCCGATTGATCAGGTGGTCAATCTAGTTTCCTCGATTGAACCATGAACCCAAGTAGTTGATCTAGTTCTGTCATCGATCAACCCCACTCTTCATAAAAGAGTGACACCAAAGCAGTCGATCCATTTCCACCCGTCGACCCCATTCTTCCCTTGAAGAGTGCCAAAGTGGCCGATCCAGTTTCGCCATCGGTCGATCCCATTCCTCCATTGAGGAATGTCAAAGTGATTGATCCAGTCCCTTCCTCGGTCAATCCCACTCTTCCTCTGAAGAGTGCCAAAGTGGTCGATCCAGTTTCTCCATCGGTTGATCCCATTCCTCCATTGAGGAATGTCAAAGTGACTGATCCAGTCCCTTCCTCGGTCAGTCCCACTCTTCCTCTGAAGAGTGCTAGAGTGGTCTATCCAAGTCCTCCATTGGTTGATTCGATCCAATCATCGGTCGATCCTACTCCCCTTCTAGAGAGTAAACCCGATACTTCCCATGTTTTTCTTGTTAATACAGACTCTACCGTGCCGGGGGGCATTCTTCCTCCTCTTGTGAAACCCCCTCCAAGTATTGAAGCCATCCTTTTTGATTGGGGTACGCTAACTGGACCTCGTCTTCCCTCTCACATTCCTTTCCAGATTACAATACAGGTTCGTGGTCGGGACGTTCCTCAAACACTGATAGATGAAGGTGCGTCCTTTAGTATTTTGTCTTTGGTTGCTTGGTACGCTTTGGGTTGTCCGTAGCTTGCACCGGTTACACATAATCTGTTAGCTTTTAACAGAAGAACTAGTCAACCTTTAGGGATCCTTCCTCAGTTTCCTGTAACTTTGGGAGGGAAAACTATCTTTATCGATGTCATGGTAGTCTGAGACCCCTTGGATTTCGCTTTACTCCTTGGGTGGGATTATGTCTATGCCATGAAATCTATTGTATCCACTCTTTTCCGTGTGATATCTTTTCCTCACAATGGAAGAATTGTGACTATTGATCAACTTTCATCCATCGGACCTGACTGGGTTACCTCCCTAAGTGGTTCTTATATGCAGACAGTATCACCCTCACCGCATGTCAATTATGTGGCGATGTCTCCTGTGATTTCAACTTCTGATGCTTTGGATCCAGTAGTTGACATGGTGATCTCTTCGGTAGGGTTATTGGAGCCTGATCTCCTTACCCATGTCACGACCCTCGACATGTGTTCCTTCCAGAGTGATTCTCTTCCATCCAGTGAAGATCTCCTGGAGGCCATGACCACGTTTTATCCATTGACATGGTACCCTTCCAGAGCATTATCCTCTTGGAAGCCATGATCTAGACGAAACCACGAGCATAGTTTCTCTTCTTTGTGGCAAGCTCGTTAAAAAATGAAATAGAGGCCCTGAGCATGGTTCTCTTCCTATTTCAAGCTCGTTAAACAATGAAACAGTCACCTCTCTTGAACCTTCTTTTCATCCACCCTTCTCCTTTTTCTCATCTACTAGAGAAATTGGTGCTGACCTTAGAGCCGATGAATGAATCAAAGCTTGGAGGGCATGTCTCTAGCCTTTGTTGATCATTCTGGAGTTAAGCCACTAGATTTCATGTTGGGGGCATACCGAGCTTAGTCTTTGTTCTTTCTCGTGCTCGTAAATACATGAGAATGCATCTGGGTAGACTTTTATCTCTTTTTCGGACCTCTATGGATACATGAAAAAGGAACCCCATGGAGTCTCTTTTAAGCTCTTTTCAGACACTCTAAACATGAAAAGATTGTCGAGTGATATTGCTTCCTTTTCCACTCGTTAAACGGTTTGAAAGGGCATCTTTCAAGTGATAATTTATCTCTTTTTCGGCCTCGCAATACTAACATTACGAAAAATGACAACATTGGAGTCATATTTAAGTTCTTTTCAGACTCTCTAAAGATGAAAAGATTACTGAGCAACCTTGTTCTCTTCACACTCGTTAAAGTATTTGAAGAAAATGTCTGTTGAATGATAATTTATCTCTTTTTCGGTCTCTTCAGACTACTTTACGAAAAAGGAACTGAGAGAGTTCTCTTTTAAGTGTTTTTCCAGACTCTATAATCATGAAAAACCTTCGAGTTTTTTGTCTTTGGACTCGCTAAAACAAACATCGATAAGCCCATACGGGACCGAACCCTTACTTCTTCCAGTTCGTTAAACAAAGGAAGAGGAACTTACTGAAGGTGAGTTATATCGAGCATGTGTTACCCTCCTCAAGCTCATTAAATTAAAAAGAGGTACTCGTCTATATGGATGGGGGAAAATTTGAAAGAAGCAAGCCAAGCAATCTCTTGAGAACATTACCAAGTAATTCTTAGAGTCGCCCTTGAACACGGCACCTTGTCTTTGTGCACATTATAATCCGTTGAACCTCTGCATTGAGCCAATCCTTTGTGTTTCTTTCACTCCTTTGGGTCACCTGACGTAAGTCACAGCATCCACTGCATCATCAAGTTTTGGTCCATGTCATGTTTCTGTTGTTGTGCCTCAGTGTTCAAGGGAAGTATCCGCCTCGAGAGTCAACCATCACAAATATCTTGTCTCAATACCCATGTCAGTCCATGTTCATTTGATCTACCAATTACATCTCTATGTCTGTTTCGTGTCATTGATGGGGGATACATTAAGGCCCTCCTTCGACGAGCCTATTCCTATTGACTTCAACACATTATCTAGGAATTAGAATTAGAAACCAATTAGTACTTTGGGACCTACATGCCTCAATGGCAGGCCTCCTCACATTCGATAGTGAGTTTACATCATTGACCTCTGATCGGATGATTCCATGAATGTTCGACTCCATCTCATCCATTCACATTCGTTGGAATGTACTAGAGTACCCTGGGAATCATTGACATTAATGGTGATTTCCCTCGCACTTGTTAACGGTTTACATCATTGACCGGTAATCAAGTGGTTTCTACCATGTTCAACATCAGGACATCTATTCACATGGTTATATTCGTACTACATCGGGATCAGTAAGAAGACCCTGAGTTGAGTAATCACTTTGATATGTACTTTGCCCAGGTTGCGATGGAGTTTCTCTTGAACAATGACACATATACTGTGACATAGATCCACTTTGTATTGGTCGTGGCTATGTCTTGTCATCTCGTAGATCCACTGTGTATTCTTCGTGGCTATGATCAATTCAGGTCATGGGAGTATAGATCCATAGTGTATTTTCAGTGGCTATACCTTTTTATCAATACAATTATGGATCTGCAGTGTATTTTATGGTGGCCATATCTTGCAAGTCTTTATCACCCAAGCATAGGTATGCCTGCCTTGGGTTTGAAACATGTCATAATATTTGTTGGATGTTTGTGTGCAGCTTTTGTCAGGTTCTCTGCATCTATACCCTTTCTTGAAATTCTACAAAGCATTTTAGTTATCAGTTCCTGTCTTCTAACTTCATACTTTGGGGGGCAATCTGTTACACGTCAAAATTACTCACCTTGATAGTGTTGCAAGTGTCGCATTTTGCTCACAAGTGTCGCAAGTGTCAGGGAAGCATACTTCCATGATGCCTATATCGTTCCTATAACAATATGAGAAGGACACTTGAAACACCTCAAACATCTGATTTGGAAGAAGAGAAATGAGTCAACAGGCTTATGAACCTCTTGTCATCTGAAAGCACCCAAAAAACTAAGTTTTTTGAGGGGAGCACTCCCCTATACCTCTCTCAGGAGTGTTGGCACTCCCCTATACACTATATGGGAGCGTTATAGTGCTGCATCAACCCTTTTGTAGGAGTACTCCTTCCCTCAGGAGTGTTTGTGCCCCCCTATACACTACTAGGGAGCGTTATAACGCTATGAGTGCCCTTTTGAGGGAGCGCTACCTATTCTGGGCTGCAGTTGATTTGTTGAGAAGAATGGGGAAAGGATCTTTTCATTCTTAGAAGGCAGTTGAATTTGAATCCTCAATCAAGCCATGATCTTAGGGCAGATCCCTAACTAAAGGAGGAAAATCCTCAACTCACCCCAAGGATATCTCAAGTTGTTGAGCCTCTCCAAGGCTATATAAGCAAGCTTTCTCATGGTGAAAGGGAACTGGAAAAGGAGAATCACACCAAACTTATTATCTTATAAGTGGTGTTGGAACAGAGATATTTTGGAAGCAAGAGACCTATGATCTCATAGGGAGAAATTAGTGAAGCTATCATCATTCGGATCGTGGATGTTTTGAGCAAGGGGTACACAAGGAGGACTTGACAAAACTAATGCAATACATCTATGGCTGTAAGCAATGTTTTGTCCTCATTAATATAATTTGCTTGGCCTGTTTCTTTCTAATTCTTGTTCAATCTCACATGAATTTGTCTCTTTAGTAGATAGACCTATTTTGGACTAATATTGATAGAGTAGGAAGTGGTCGTACTTTGTTTGTCTACAGGATCCATCGAGGAGAGAAAGATTGGAGCTCAACTTCGAGCATGTAGGGACAAACACTGGT
This sequence comes from Picea engelmannii, assembly GCA_009831015.1. Classification (NCBI taxonomy): domain Eukaryota; kingdom Viridiplantae; phylum Streptophyta; class Pinopsida; order Pinales; family Pinaceae; genus Picea; species Picea engelmannii. Next base: position 11,747 of record ML802737.1, on the reverse strand, counting down.
AAAAGGTACTTCTTTTCTCCTTCCTTCTTACACACTAGTCCACCTAGATCTAAAAGGAAATCAGTGACCATGATAAGCACTTTATATATTAGAGTTAAGAGTCTAGCTCTTTGAGAATATCTACCTGTCCGCAGGGAGATTTTCCTTCAACATCCTCAGTGACTCATTACACGAAACACCCAATTCTCTTATGAAATCACTTATTCCTTCATTTAATTCGCACATGGGTTTTGTTTCTTTGGTTCTTGCCCTGGTCTCTTCTGTTTTTGAAACCCTTCATTCTTATAGTGATCTATTTCTGCTTTCGTGACTGTTGGTTTGTTGAACCTTTATGGCCCCTTTCGTCCGAGTAGATCTGAACAGCCCTGAAGTTTTACACATTTGTTTTTACATAGCAGAGTTTAATCCTGTTTTTGCTTGCTGGCGACACGATTTTGCGGGAGAGATTATGAGCAAACCATGATGAATTAGACCAAATCCTTGAAAACCCAGAACTCAAATGGGATCTTTTACCTTTATCAAGGGTCGTTTCTCCAGAAACTATATCATTTCAGAGATATGCCTCGACCTTTGGAGGTAAATTTCTTAGAATTCATGTTTCAGTTAAGATAAGCATTTTGTTTTATTTTATTTTTACAGACATTCCTACAGTGCTGGGTAAACCTCTCATAGAGAAACATCCCTTCACATGCCAGACCCCTTGAAGGAAAACCCTCATCGTGAGGAAATACTCGACCAATTTTACCTGGGCAACAAGATGTTAGTTCTGAGATTTAAAAAATTTATGTGCATGAATTAATTTGTCTGCCCTAATCTTAACATAAAATCCCCAGTGGAAACCCTTCCAAACAATCAACAATTCGACTATGTGGATAAAATTACACCATGCTTGAGACGTAATAAGGTTTTCTAGGGATTAAACTCGGTAAAAAACCCACAGATAACAGTGGCAGCATTCCAACGCATGGTCGTGGACATCCTCAAACAACTATCACAGATCCATGGTGTGAAGTTTGTCTGTTTTGGATCGATAAGTATTACACAAACATACCTTTTCTTCAATTGCAAATCAAAACCCTCACTACTCAGATCGACTCATTAAAGAATGAAAATCATAGACTAAATTACATTGTTCAAAGGAAAGGAAAGCATTTGAAAAGGACTGGGAATACAATAGTTAAGAATGCTGAGAGTGTTACAGCAGTGGTCAATTCTGAGATTCTGTGAATCAAATTTAGCATGCAGTTATAAGGTAAAGATTTATTTGATTTCCTTAGTTGTATTTTATTCATTTTTCCTATTTTTATAGATTTAATTAGATTTATCTTGTTAAAATAAAACTAGCTACATAATTAGTTGATTCTGTAGCCAGTTCATCTTCATTCGAATTTGTGGTAATTATTGGTTTTAATAATATCTAAACTCCTTTGTTTTCATTTTTTTTCTCAGGATATCAAGTAACTGATGATGATCTGATGATATGGACTATTGCTGAGCCTATTAGCCATTTCTTTGGCCTTTTTTGGGGAAAAAAAAAGAAGTTTGTCTCAGTTATGAGAGATATAGTGTGATATGGAGTGGTTACATCACCCTCTATTTTGTAGTTAATAAATCATTTTTAAATATTTGATCTTATCCCACAAGATGGGAGGTTTAGCTTTTCTAAACTCTTTAAATACTTGTAATTTTTTGCAATCAAGAGCATCTTAGCCTGGAGCTGAAGGTGGACGATTAATTTGCAGACTTTAATGAAACAAAAGTATACATTATGGCTTTAACTTCTTGTGGACGGTGTCTTTGTTTAAGTTCTGTTTATTCTAATATGACAATAGGTTATCGACAGCTTTAGTCTCCATAATCTATTGTGTTGTTGGAATAATTCCTGTGTAAATGTTGTCCATATGTGATGCTTTAGATATTATATAGGGTGGTCATCTATTCAACTGAAATGATGAGATTTATCTTTAATTCTTTGTTGAATGTTTAAATGCAAAGTTCTTACAATAAGATTTATCTCACTGTAATTGCTTGTAAATCATAAAATCACTGCGACTATTTGTATCATACGTTCTGTTATTGAAACTCAGTTTCCAGCACATTGTTTCGCATTTATTCAGAACAATCTTAAGGTTTGTTGCAGGTTTCCCTCTTGGACAAGGTGGCTGGATATTCTCTATCATACAGATGTCTGGATACATAGCGTTAACTTACTAACAGGTTAGATCATTTATTTTCCTTTTCTTCGCTACTCATCATTGGAACACAGATGTATGATTTGGATTTTGACTATCCATGTGTTTTGTTTCATAGCATTTGTTCTTACTAGTCCTTTTGAGTTATAAAGAAAAAACCAAAAATATTTTATGTGCTTTATTTATCTGATTTTGCGAAGCAATCATTTGTCACATAGATTTTAGAAAGTTTAGATCAAAACTTGAGGTTTGTAAATAATGTATGTATAAAAGTAATCAATCTTTTGTTTAAATTCACTTATTACAGTTGCATTATCATATATGTACATATATATACTAATTTAGTGATTAGTTATTATTTATTTTATTTCATTTCACCTCTTTTAGGATTCTTACATTGGCCTACAGAGCCATTAAACCCGCCAGAGCAAGTTATATCAAACGTCTTGGGTTATTTAGACAACCCCGGACCGGACTTGTTCTTCCAATTGATGGACGGTCATTTTCGCCCGTCAATAGATGGGTAGGCACAGTGATAAGGGAACCACCGAGTTTCCATAGCATAACCGATATAGAAGTTTTCTTGGAATAGTATGAGGATGAAGTGTTAGAAAACCAAATATTCTTAGCACTCGATATAGCACTCAAGGTCAGACCTGCAACATGGCAGGGCGCACACAAGTAAACAATCAAGGATTGGTACCAATGTAAGCGGTTACTGCGCATAAGGTTTGGTGCAGAACAAAAAAGAAACAAGAAGGAGAAGTATGATGGACAGGGGGCACCAACGGAACACTTGGAGAAGTGAAAAACGCTATGGAAAATGAAACCCCCAGAGGAATGGCCTCATCATTTTGTACATACTTTAGGGGGCATAACAAAAAACTGGTATAGAGACCAGGAATTCCGTAGAGAAACTGTGAGATGGACAATATTGCAACATAATTTTACAGTCACTTTCACATTCGAGCATGAGAATCCCAACATAGACGCAACAATTAAATAGATAAGAGGGTTGATATTCATTAAAGAACCAGAAGTTGAACTCATAACAAAATAACAACAACGAAATAAACAGACAATGAAAGAAATGTTGTCATGCTACCATGTGCAGAAAGAAGCACCAGATGAAGATGATTCGTGTGATATTCAGATTGAGGAAGTGGAAGGCGAATGAGAAGTGGAAGGTCCACCTCTAGAGTCAGATGTAATTGTTGCGTCGATCAAGGTGAAGAAAGTCAACATTGGGACAGTTGAGAATCCCAAAATAGCCAAGATTGGAGACTACTGGGATGAGCAAACAATAGAAAACATAACAGAGTTACTACGCGAGTACATCGATTTATTCCCCACAAAATTTACATAAATGAAGGGTATAGCGGGAGAGCTAGGAGAAATGAAGATACCACTCAAAGCTGAAGCAAGATAGATCAGACAGTGACCATACAGACTAAACCCGATATATAAGAAGAAAGTTAAAGATGAGATCAATAAAATGCTCAAGGCCAGAATCATAGAACCTGTGGAGGAATCTGAACGAATACGCCTGATGGTAGTTCAGGAGAAAAAACAAGGTGGGATAAGAATATGCGTCGACTTGAGAAATTTGAATGATGCATGCCTACACACTACTACTATTGTAAAAATTCTGACGTTTTATTTGTGACGTTATGGACAAAATTGTCCATATTGTCGCAAAATAGAGGAAATTTAAAAAAAAAAAATCATGTTGCCCGATAACGTCGGTCTTGACACATTGACGTCTCTCTTGCCATGTTAACGTCGCTCTTTCCACGTTAATGTCGCTCTTGCCNCCACTGGAACGTCTCTCTTGCCACGTTTGTGAAGATGTATGTCGCAATTGCCACGTTAACGTCGGTCTTGCCACGTTAATGTCACTCTTGCCACGTTTTCCACTGGAACGTCTCTCTTGCCACGTTTGTGAAGATTTATGTCACCATTGCGACGTTTTGGAAACTAGGTTTTCCCCTCCAACAGTCACCTTAGTATGTTCACCAAGTCAAAATACCAACGGTCACTTAGGACTTTTTTACGTCGGAATTGCGATGTTACAAAATCTATAAATATGTTGCATTTGACGGATGTTGCAACAAGTTTTCTATAATAACGATGCTTCAAAAAGGGTTTGCGGGTCTTCTCGGCGAGCAAAAAATAGATATTTGTTTCAGTATAAGTCTGTGGGGAAGAATGTCAGAAAACATTAGAGTTGAATGGGTTCAGTGTCATTCAGCATCCCATCTTCAAAATCTTACTTCTTGATCTTGTTTGCATCATAAATTTTCACCATAATATTGATTATTTCTCATTTAAATATTTCACAAAGCATGCTCTTCTCTAGTCTCTCCAATTCTTCCAATCATTTTTAAAAATATTGTGTTGTCTATATCTTCTATGTTACTTCTATTTACAAGGATAACACCTAGTTTTCTATTGACATTATTGCTTATTTGTCAACGGTTTTTACATTTATCATTTCTTCCATGTTGTCCTATATTCTGAGACAATAACATCAAGTCAATTATTGTAGTCTAATCTCTTCAAGTCACATATTTTGTGAGTATGGATGCAAATACCTTGTTCATACTCTTTGTTAGGACATTTTCGCTAGGGTAGTATGGAATACTCTTCTAATCAACAACCTTAAA
>ML802736.1:232195-242849 GCA_009831015.1 Picea engelmannii | reverse complement strand
AGATGGACACTTTCAAATTCTTGATTCCACTATTTTTATTAGTTTCTATTTTTAGAAACTTAATCTTTTTAGCAATAGAGGATAGTTTTGGAGATCTAGAATTGAGTTCTTCAAATGAGTACTCTCAGATTTTCAAGATTCACGATCTTGGAAAATTTCTATTATTACAAATTTTATCTTTCTTGAAATTTAAAATTAGGTTTGGATACCCATTTGAGAGATAAGAATAGGGTTCAATTTTTATGAAATTTCAACATGTTTTAGGTCTCAGTCAAACTTGGTCAAACCCAAGGTCTAAAAATATAAGTTTTAATTTTTCAAAGACAGTATCGAGTACAGTATGGGGGTGGAATATGATGACAATTAGAGACTACCAATTTTTGGCCTATTTTTAGCAGTGACATTTTTCAAGAATTGGCGTTAATTTAGGAGACCCAATATTTTGTATAGCACAGGGGTTAAATTTGACTCCATTCCAAGAAGTTTGGTGACCCAGCCGCACCCTCAGGCACGCCCGCTCATAGGATCCTCTCTTCCCTTGGCCCGAAGAGCACCAAGGTTCTTCTATTTCCCTATCGGGAAATCTGCACCCACAACTCCCTTCTTGCGATCCCCCTCTCTTGTTTATCAGGGAATTGGAACTCGTGACTTCGCAAGTCCAATGGTTGAGCACTTTACTCTCGAATCCCCGAGATCCGATACCTCAGTCAACGCTGACCCTTCTCTTTACCCTATCGGAACCTCCCTTATCGCGATTTCGCCACTCGCGATACCAAGCAACTTGTCTTACCAACTCCCGATACCTGATACGCCGAAACTCCGACGCACACATGCGAGTTGACTTTTTCCACTTCCCGTCACTTTTATCGAGATTTTGGGGTTTGCGGGATTGCGAATCCTAATGTCAATGGTTCCGGGACTTTACTTTTCCTGAACTCCGATACGGTGTGCCACCTGTCCTCCACTAACTTCCTGTGGCCCCACACACTGTCCTTCGACTATCGGGATATCATGTATCGCGATATCGCAATTCCTGTTGCAATAGTTTGGAGCTTCGACTCACGAAACTCCAATCCACGATATGTGTGTGAATCTGACGACCCTCATGGTCCTGATCAACAACTCCTCCTCTCCTGAGCTTGGAACCCTTTCGGGAATACGTCGTTGTATCTTTCCTGCACTTTTCCATGATCTAACGTCTCACGGTGATTCGTGAATTCTCCCTGGGGAATTCCGACCGTCTATTTCTTCCACTGAGACTCGCGGAACGATTAAGTGTCCCTCCCCATGGAACTCGTTCGCCTGTCCTTGAAAACCTGCGACACTTCTTGCCAACCTTTAAGGCACAATTTATCTTTGTTGTTCTTTCAACAAACTCGAAGACCTATCCTTCCTGAGCTTTTCTCACATCTTCAAGTTCTTAAAAAGAAACTCCTTGCTCGCACTCCTTGCAGCAAACCTTCAATCACGACTACGTGTTGAAGTCTTCGACTTTGCGCACACTTGCAACATCAATCCTTCAAAGACTTACTCAGGTTCGCAACCCTAAGACTTTCACCTGGCCTGCGCACTCCTTGCATGGCTCCTGTGCCCAACTTCACCTTCGGGATGAATGAGAACAAAGGTTATCTCTATCTAAACCCTCTGTCAACGCACTCCTTGCGGACACTTCAACTGCACTCCTTGTAGAAATCCTTGGCTCAAATAGAGAAACAATTGAAACTCATTCCTTCACCCTTTCAGACTTCAATTCAACCATGAAATCATATACACAGCATGTAAAAGCAAGCGTATAACTGGAAGCAAACATCAATTGAGCATAACATCAATACACAGAGAACAGACACATAACCATGAATTTGAATCAAGCTTCTTCTATTAATTCAAATATCAGTACATGGGTGTTCTTTACATAGCTCTCTGCATGCTCTTGTTCTCCTCCTGCTTCTATTCTATGCTCAGGCTAATGTTACTATGATACAATGAGGGTGTCTATATCTGTTTTCCCTCCAGCTTTCTAAACTATCAAATCTAGAATTAAATTCGTATCTATCTGCATTAACTATTTTAAATTCCGTCTATCTACTAAAGGACGAGAGCTATCTGCTCAAGGTCCATTACAATATACAAGTGCGCCAAATCTTAATGGCTCGTTTAAGTTTCACGCAACAATCCCAAAGTGTTTTCAAAATGTGTGTTGGCTTGTCCATTTGTCCTCCACTTCCGCGTTGGCTCGCTTGATGTGTCAGCGATGCTCCTGCATCATAATCCTCGGCTTGAAAACTTTCGTGGGCTCCTGTCCATGAGCTCCTGCACGGTCTGTCCATGCCTTTGAATCTCTACTTCATTCTCCCAGCTGGCATCTTCAACTGGATGATTCTTCCACTTGAACAGATACTCAAAGTATTGCTTTTGCCTGGTCTTCTTACTCACTCTCTTGTCCAATATGCATTCCATCTGTGGCTTCTCGGGAACTGGCAATTGTTTCATCCACTAGATTACTGGCTCCTCTGTTCCAGTCTCTACTTCTCCAGCCCTGTATGGGTATAAATATGCGACATTGAATATCGAGGATATTTCGATCCCATTCGGTAACTCGATCTCATAAGCATTTTCCCCGAATTTCTTCAAGACCTTACATGGCCCGATTTTCTTCATCTTTAACTTATTGTATGTTCCCCTTGTGAACCTTTCCTTCCTTAAATGTGCCAGAACTAGATCACCAACCTCGAACTGAAGTTGTCTCCGATATTGATCTGCTCTGCGTTTATACTCCTGGCTTGATTTCAACAACCGCTCCTTCACCTAGCTGTGAAGTTCCTTCATCGCCTCAGCGAATTTTTCTGCACTAGCACTGCTAGTAGCAGTCTGTTCTGAATCCCTCAGTTCAGAAACTCCTCTCGACTGCATACCATAAACAATCTGAAATGGACTTTTTCATGTACTCTGATTCACTAAGTCATTGTATGCAAACTCTGCCTGTGGCAATATACTGTCCCAACTGTTGTGGTGCTCTGTCACCAAGCTTCTCAACAAGTCTCCCAGACTTCTGTTAACCACTTTTGTCTGCCCATCTGTCTGAGGATGATAAGCTGAACTAAACATCAAATTAGTCCCCAGCTTTTTCCATAATGTCCTCCAAAAATGCCCTATGAATTTTGTATCCCTGTCTGAAACTATGATTTTCGGCAAACCATGAAGTCGAATGACCTCTTTGAAGAACAGATTTTCGATGTGAGTCACATCGCTGGTTTTCTGGCATGGGATAAAATGTGCCATATTGGAAAACCTATCCACTACCACAAAGACTGAATCAAATCCTCTTTGCGTCCTTGGAAATCCCAATATAAAATCCATGCTTATCACCTCCCATGGCCTCTCTGGTATGGGAAATGGATGATAAAAACCTGCATTCTGCTTCCTCCCCTTTGAATGCTGGAAAATTCTGCATCTATCTACAAATTGCTTGACTTCTGACCACATCCCCGGCCAAAAGTATGATTCACTCAGCTTCGCAAATGTCTTGTCATGACCGAAGTGTCCTGCCAATCCTCCATTGTGCTTCTCCTTTAACAAGTTCTCCCTCATGGAGCATTTCGGAATACACAGTTGATTGCCTTTGAACAACAATCCTCCCTAGATCACGTACTCTATCCATGGGCTTCTGTCTCTGAGAACTGGATTCTCGGCTGCTTCATATGCTTCTGCAAAATCTACATCACCTGCCTACATGTTCCTGAGATCATCAAAACCTAAAGTGCGGACTCTGAACTCCTGCAACAGCAAACACTTCCTGCTCAAAGCCTCAACAACTTTGTTAGCAGTACCAGAAATATGTTTAATCACAAAAGTGAAATTCTGCATATATTCAACCCATTTTACATGTCTCTGATTCAACTTCTCCTGTTGAGTCACAAACTGTAATGCATGGTTATCGCTATATAAGACAAATTCTTTTGGGATCAAGTAATGCCTCCACTTCTTCAGTGCCTGGATGATAACATAGAATTCTTTATCATACGTGGAGTATTTCACCTTTGCCTCATTAATCTTCTCACTGAAATATGCAATCGGTCTTTCTTCCTGACTCAAGACCGCTCCTATGGCAAACCCACCTGCATCACATTTCACTTGAAACGTCTTTTGGAAATCCGGCAACACCAAAACTGGTTGTTCCGTGATCTTCTGCTTCAACAGATTGAAGCTCTTCTCAGCCTCTGTTGTCCAGTGAAAACATTTATGTCTTTTCTTCACTGTGTCCATCATCACTACGCTAATCCCACTGAAATTCCTGATGAATTTTCGGTAGAAACTAGCCAAACCATGAAAACTTCTCACCTTGAACACATTCCTCGGTGATGGCCAATTTTTAATTACCTCCACCATATCTGGATCCATCCTCAACTCATTCGCCGAAATAACAAATCCCAAATAAATGAGTTTTGTCTTCATAAATGAGGATTTCTTCATGTTTATCAACAACTTCTCCTGTTGTAGCTTCTTCATTACTGTAGATAAATGCTTCAGATGTTCTGCCTTTGTCTTACTGAAAATCAGTATATCATCCAGATATACGATGACAATTTTTCTGATGAATTCCCTCAGGACTTCATTCATTAACCTCATGAAAGTACTTGGCGCATTTGTTAAGCCAAATGACATAACAAGCCATTCATACAAACCTTCGTTTGTCTTGAACGTTGTCTTCCATTCATCGCCTTCTCTCATGCGAATCTGGTGATATCCGCTTTTCAAATCAATCTTTGAAAAAAAAAATTCTCCTCTTAAGCAATCCATCAGATCATCCATTCTTGGCAATGGAAATCTGTACCTGATGGTTATCTTATTAATCGCCCTCGAGTCAGTACACATCCTCCAGCCTCCGTCTTTCTTCGGACTGAGTACTGTTGGAACAGCACACGGACTCAAGCTTTCCCTGACTAACCCTTTGTCCACTAACTCTTGGACTTGCCTTTTAACTTCTCCATTTTCTTGCGGCGTCAATCTGTAAGTGGATTTATTCGGCAAACTAGCTCCTGGTATGAGGTCTATATGATGACTCACACTCCTCATCGGTGGCAACGAACGAGGTAATTCGTCCACCACGATGTCAACGAACTCTTCCAGTAGTTCCTAAATTTCCTCTGGTAATTCATCCACTCTTGTGTTAGTCAGAACAATCCTCGGTTTCCTGACCACAAAGAATTGTGGATCTTCTTTCTTCTTAACCTCTGTAAGAAGTTCCTTCCCACTCATGAGAAGTACTATGTTGCTTACTTTCGGCTTCACCTCTTTATCCTTTATTGGAAGCAACATATGGGTTCTCCCATTCTTCTCTAGGATGTATGTGTTCATTCTCCCGTCATGAATCACATTTCTGTCGTATTGCCATGGTCTAACCAGCAATAAATGACATACATCCATAGGAATAACATCACACAAGATCTTATCATTATATCCACCTATCTTGAATTCAACCAAGCATTGTTTAGTGACAGTTACCTGGTGTCCTTTTTGTAGCCACGAAACTCTGTATGGGCTTGGATGATTAGTCGTCTCCAGCTCCAGCTTCTCTACCATCTCGGTTGAAACGAGATTATATGTGCTACCGATGTCTACGATAACCTTGCACACCCTATCCTTGGTCTTGCAACCTGTTCTAAAAAGTATGGTCCTTTGGACTGAGCTTTCCACCTCTTTCTCAGATGTTAAGAGAACTTTTCGCATCATGAGCGATCTTCCGCCTTCTGCATCTTCGGCCTCAACATCCCGCCTCTGTGCTTCAGTGATGTGAGCTTCCCCAATGTCCTTCTTTTTTTCTGGACACTCGTAAGACTTATGCCCATTCTTCCCGCATGTGAAACATGTGATGACTCCACCTCTTCCTCTTCCTCTACCTCTAGTACGAGGAAAAGTGTTGTTGTTAGCATATCCTCCGCTCTGTTCATTATGTTGTCCGCGTTTTTCAACATATGGCCCTCTCTGTGAGGTTCCAACTCTTTCAAATTTACCCTAAAGCTTCTTCCATTCCTCCTTGGGCTTCTGATATTTGTCCTGGGCAACTGCTTTGCCTCTGGGCTGACTCCTGCCTCGGCCCCTCTGACTCTGTTTTCGGCTCAGCTTCTCTTCTGCTTTCAGAGCCATCTGATAAGCATCTTCCACCGTTCAGATGGTAACCATGCTCATCTCATCCTGGATATCATATCTTAGGTCGTTCATGTATCTGGAAACTTTCTCATCATCGCTCTCCCGATGACCTTCCCTGATGTTCAGTCGATAGAATTCCTCCGTATATTCTTTCACTGTCATCAACTTTTGTCTTAGGTTCTGCATTCTCCTGAACAGAGTAATTTGATAGTCTCTTGGGATAAATTTTTCCTTCATCTTCGCAATCATTCGATCCCAAATTTTAATTTTATGCTTGCCCTTGTAGCGTCTGTCAGCTTGTAGCTCATCCCACCACAATGTTGCGTGTCCTTTCAGTCTCGTGGCATCATTCTTGACCTTTTTGTCCTCTTCAACATCTTCATAGTCGAAGTAGGTTTCCAGAGCTCTAATCCAATCTAGAAGCTCTTATGCATCCAAGTTTCCCTCGTAAACTGGGATGTCCATATTTTCTTTTGCATCCATCCTGGCAATAGCTTTGATGAAATGTTCTTTTGATGCGTCTTCGGCTGAAACTTCCTCTTCTCGTTCAGCCTCTATTTCACTATCGGAATCACTGAGATCCCCTGCACTAGTTGTGTGTCTTTGCGCTGTCTCCATGTCTTTGAGTCTTGCTCGGAGATCATGCATTTGTCTCTCCATTTCTAGATTGGTTACCTGCCTGCCTCTTCTCCGCATCTCCCTATCCTCTGGATCGGGTGACTATCTTTCTCTCCTCGGCGGCATGGTGAATTTCCTTCTCCCTGCTACAGAAAGCAAAGAGTCTTTCTGTGCTCTGATACCACTCTGACACAACTGCACCCGCAGGCACACCCACTCACAGGATCCTCTCTTCCCTCGGCCCGAAGAACACCAAGGTTCTTCTATTTCCCTATCGGGAAATCTTCACCCATAGCTCTCTTCTTGCGATCCCCCTCTCTTGTTTATCGGGGAATCGGAACTCGCGACTTCGCAAGTCCAATGGTCGAGCGCTTTACTCTCGAATCCCCAAGATCCGATACCTCAGTCAACGCTAACCCTTCTCTTTACCCTATCGGAACCTCCCTGATCGTGATTTCTCCACTCGCGATACCAAGAAACTTGTCTTACGAACTCCTGATACCCGATACGACGAAACTCCGACGCACACGTGCGAGTTGACTTTTTCCACTTCCTGTCACTTTTATCAGGATTTCGGGGTTCGCGGGATCGTGAATCCTGATGTCAATGGTTCCAGGACTTTACTTTTACCGAACTCCGATACGGTGTGCCACCTGTCCTCCACTAACTTCCTGTGGCCCCACACACTCTCCTTCGACTGTCAGGATATCGCGTATCGCGATATCGCAATTCCTATTGCAATAGTTTGGAGCTTCGACTCACGAAACTCCGATCCATGATATGCGTGTGAATCCGACGACCCTCATGGTCCTAATCAACGACTCCTCCTCTCCTGAGCTTGGAACCCTTTCAGGAATACATCGTCGTATCTTTCCTGCACTTTTCCAAGATCTAATGGCTCACGGTGATTCCCGAATTCTCCCTGGGGAATTCCGACCGTCTATTTCTTCCACTGAGACTCGTGGAACGACTAAGTGTCCCTCCCCACGGAACTCATTCACCTGTCCTTGAAAACCTGTGACACTTCTTGCCAACCTTTAAGGCACAATTTATCTCTGTTTTTCTTTCAACAAACTCGAAGACCTATCCTTCCTGAGCTTTTCTCATGTCTTCAAGTTCTTAAAAAGAAACTCCTTGCTCGCACTCCTTGCAGCAAACCTTCAATCACAACTACATGTTGAAGTCTTCAACTCTGCACACACTTGCAGCAGCAATCCTTCAAAGACTTACTCAGGTTCGCAACCCTGATACTTTCACCTGGCCTGCACACTCCTTGCACGGCTCTTGTGCCCAACTGCACCTTCAGGATGAATGAGAGCAAAGGTTATCTCTATCTGAACCCTCTGTCAATGCACTCCTTGCGGACACTTCAACTGCACTCCTTGCAGAAATCCTTGGCTCAAATAGAGAAATAATTGACACTCATTCCTTCACCCTTTCAGACTTCAATTCAACCATGAAATCATATACATAGCATGTAAAAGAAAACGTATAACTGGAAGCAAACATCAATTGAGCATAACATCAATACACAGAGAACAGACACATAACCATGAATTTGAATCAAGCTTCTTCTATTAATTCAAATATCAGTACATGGGTGTTCTTTACACAGCTCTCTGCATGCTCTTATTCTCCTCCTGCTTCTATTCTATGCTCAGGCTAATGTTACTATGATACAATGAGGGTGTCTATATCCGTTTTCCCTTCAGCTTTCTAAACTATCAAATCTAGAATTAAATTCTTATCTATCTGCATTAACTATTTTAAATGTTGTCTATATACTAAAGGACAAGAGCTATCCGCTCAAGGTCCATTACAATATACAAGTGTGCCAAATCTTAATGGCTCATTTAAGTTTCGTGCAACAATCCCAAAGTGTTTTCAAAATGTGTGTTGGATTGTCCAGTTGTCCTTCGCTTCCGCACTGGCTCGCTTGATGTGTCGGCGATGCTCCTGTATCATTTGGTTTCCAATCAAATTTGTAATGTCCAAACAATTTTAGAGCATCCTAAGAGGTTTTTGGGTAGGCCCAACTTGTTGATGATTTGCCATGAGTTGGTTGATGAGCCTAGGAAAAGCGTGCATGGGTTGAGAAGGATTTTTGTGGAGATTAGAGTGATACTATTATGCTAAGTTAGAGTGCATGCTTTGAGGAGGTTGTTTATGGAAAAGGAGGAGATTTTCTTAATTTTTCAGACTTGCTTATTTTAGATGAGCTATTATTGTCAAGGAAGGAATTGCATGGGTTGGAAAATATTTAATTTAAGCAAGAGTTGGTTTATTATAGCATTTTATCCATCTTTAGTTCATACGCCCTCTTTGGAGGAGTTTATATTTGGGATGTGATAGATTTGTTCCTCTATTTATGGTTGTGAAATTTGTTTAAACCTATATTGCTATTCTATAAAGGCTAAAGGGGTAGTGAGGACAGGGGTGGGATTTGATTATTGATTTTTCTTGACTTCTCTTGTCTTCGCACACCACTTTTTGATTGGAGTAAGTGTGAGCAACCATAATATTCAATGAGAGGTAGAAGTTGCTATCACCTTTCTCATGTGAATTAATCCCTAAACATTGGTGTGAGAAATTGCTTTGAAAGTGGTTTGATGCCCCTTGGATTGCTTTGTAGTTGAAGCTAATATCCCCCCAAATTTGTAGTAATTACAACTTCGAAATAAAAGTAACATCCATTTGGATATTATATCTCACTTCTTTGTTCCTCTATTGATGGTTGTGATATTTTTTAAACCTCTATGCCTAATCTATAAAGGCTAAAGGGGTAGTGAGGATAGGGGTGAGATTTGATTATTGATTTTTCTTGAGTTCTCTTGTCTTCGCACTCCACTTTTTTATTGGAGTGAGTGTGAGAAACCATAGTATTCAATGAGAGGTAGACTTTGCTCTCACCTTTATTACGTGAATTCACCCCTAAACATTGGTGTGAGAAGGTGCTTCAAAAGTGGTTTGATGCCCCTTGGAGGTCCTCGTGCAATTTTCGTTCCTCGTTCATCGTTCCTTGACCATGGTGTAGTCCCCAAGATCCATTATTTTTGTACAAAATTACATACTAATGGCATAAAATTATCGAAGAACTTTTTTCATCGATAGTATAGCAAATTCGTCGCAAGATTATTTACATTTGTCTCTCTTACGACGATATCAAATGATGCTTGGATTCATTTCATAGTTGGTTTATCAACTTGAAATCTCAATTTGATATTTTGCAAGCTAGCTGGACCTTCAGTCAAATACAAATATGAAACTTGGAATCATTAACATATCTACTAGAAAATATGAAAAATAGGGTTTAATATGGTTTCCATGATGAATTGATGATGGAATAAAGTGGGTGTGTCACTCAAATTTGAGTCCAGAAACCCTCCCATATCGTTAAGGCATGCCAATAGTCTATCCATGACAAAAATCATTGCATACAGAAACTGTTTGAAAAAATTTCAATGTTGGCCCCATTTGCAGGTCCATGTTGTTGGTGTCTAGTCCTCGTGCAATTTTCATTCCTTGTTCATCCTTCCTCGTTCCTCATTCCTTGAAAATGGTGTAGTCCTTGACCATGGTATAAAAATGAAATAGCTTCTCTTGGTTTCAAGAATAATTTATCCTCTACTAAACAAGGCCAACCACGTGAAGGTGGAATCTCACATGGCCCCTCCCCTCCCCCTCATATCACTCTCAATTGATCCCCAAAACCCAATCTATAAAATATAAAATAATCGAAAGCAACATCCTATTTAAAAGATTCATGCATAGAAACTACAAAAACAAAAATTAATGAAGGTACATGAAATTATGTGTTTCTAAATGATATTTTTAGTCTACCACATACTTTACTATATTGACAACTATTTGTAGGTTTCAAATAATAATT
>ML802736.1:213894-232095 GCA_009831015.1 Picea engelmannii | reverse complement strand
ATCATTGATCATTTTTGTATATCGTTATGATGCCTATTTTCATGTTTATTATCATATATATTTCTTTGTCCTACAATACCATATTATTGAGTTCTATCATTTTGACATTTATCATTTTGACTTATATCATTTGGACATATATCATCTTAACTTACATCAACTGTTGGCCATGCATCATTCTAACATGTTATTGATCTATTGTCATATTTGACTTTCACTTGTTGTAGTTATATATGATGATGATCTTACCAGTATTAAAGATACAAGTTGTTTGACATGATACTTATCTAATATCGATATATATGACTAGTTTTAATTATAGATGATGATCATGTTATAATCATTATCTTGTTACTTTATATATATTGTATGTTGTAGATTTTATTTAGATGGATATTTAATAAGTATAATGATGTTGTTAGTTTGTATGGATGTCCAGTTACCTAAAAATTCTTTATAAAATCTATCATATAAAATACTTCAAATGCAATATGACTTACTCTATAATAATATAAGTTTTTTAAGATGCATGATATATTTAACTAATTAAATTGAAATAAAATAAGTTAAAATACTAAATGGAAGATAAAAAGGACACAGCATGGGTTGTTAAAATGGAAGAAAAATGTGGCTCTAAAATGGAAGTAAAACTCAGCATTAAATTTGAAGCCATACTTGGAGCTATTTCTGGATCTAAGTAGGAAGATAAATTTGTTGTTTAACAAGAAGCAAAATTGGATTCTAATTAAGAAGCAAATCCCAACACTAAAAGGAAGCAAACCATGGACCTAAAAAAGAAGCAAAACCAGACGCTAAAAAGGAAGAAAACGTTGGAACTAAAAGGAAACAAACCATGGAGCTAACAAGGAAGCAATTCTGGAAGCAAAAAAGGATGCAATGACGGAAGCACATCTTGGCGTTAATTTGGAAGACAAAATAGAAGCTATTTTTGACACTACACTAGAAGCAAAACAAGAAGCATGATTGGGAGCTGAACTAGGCGCTAAACCAGGAGCTAAACCAAGAGCTAACCTAGAAGCTAAACCAAGAGCTAACCTAGGAGCTAAAACAAGAGCTAACCTAGGAGCTAAACTAGGAGCTAAACCAAGATCTAACCAGGAGCTAAACCAAGAGCTAACCTAGGAGCTAAACTAGGCACTAAACCAGGAGCTAAACCAAGAGATAACCTAGAAGCTAAATCGATAGCTAAATTAGACACCACACGTGGAGCTAAACTAGGCGCTAAAGTAGGATCTAAACCAGGAGCTAAAGTAGGTGCTAAACCAAGAGATAAACTAGGACCTACACTTGGAGATAAACTAGGCGCTAAACCAAGAGCTAAACCAGGAACTAAATTAGGCACCACACCTCGAGCTAAACTAGGATCTACACTAGGAGATAAACCAGACACTATTTTGGGCGTTATTTAGGGAGCTATATCACATTTTAGGCTCAAAATCAAGCTCTAAACTAGGTGCAACATTAGAAGCAAAACTGGGCGCTAAAAAGAGAGCAAAACTAGGCACTAAAAAGGGAGAAAAAACTGGCGCTAAAGAGGGAGAAAAATTCGGCGCTAAATCCGGCACCCAAGTGAACACGTCGTTTAGCATTGGGTTTTACGCCCTCTCATCAACCTAACTCATGCCCTCAAATGCACTAAAATCCAGCGCTAAACTAGGTGCTAATGGCATGTTTTGTTGTAGTGATTGTCCCTACTCATCAATATGGTTTCATTTATCCAATATTTACCCTCTGAGCCTCCTCCTTTTAATTCCTTTGGATTCTTAACTTCTTCACTATTTGACTTATGTTTTATAATCTCTCAATTATCAAACTTACTTTCTAGCCTATTTTTTCATTCCATCCATCCTTCCTTTGTTTTCACTTATAGGTCAATTGAATTCATCAAAATATTTATTGAATTCCACCTTCTTTTTTGGACCCTTATCTTCTCCAATGTGAAGGGGTTGTATTATACCTCATCATATTCTTGTAGTCCTTCATATTTTGATGTTTTTATTTCTTCATTGGTAGGGTTGTGGATTCCATGTGCCAACCATAGACTACCATATCAAGGTATTCTTCTATCTTCTTCCTTTAAATATGGTTTTATTCTCCATCCAAAGTTCCCTTCAAATAATTTCTTATCAATAGGTTTGTGGGATCATAATAATCCAATTTAGGTATAATAAAGTCTAGGTTTGGTTGATAAGTTTCTTCAAAGAATTATTCTACTTTGTCTCTACTAAAATAGTCTCTAACCTAGGTTTTGGTTGGCTTCCATGGTGCCCACTTCTTCTTATCAATAAAATATATGTTTTCTAAGATTACATGTTTGTATTGTTCTCTTAGGGACACCTCACTTCAAACATATTTGGGTAAGTTTGTAGGGTCATCATGAAATCCCCATACCCTAATGTAGGAGTACTCAACCATCACTTTTTTCCTTCCATCATTATACACCTTAGAACATTTTCTTCTACATCCTGAAAGAATTGATGTAAGTACTTTTTCTAAATCTTGGTGTAATGGTAGGATATTGAGATTTTCTCATTCTTCATATTTATCCTAACTGTCAATGAGTTTAATAATGTTTTTGTTAACCAAAATAAATAATTGTACATGTACAAACTTAGTGGATGTTATCATTATCATCATTATTTACTTATGTAGCTCATATTCAATTATTTGGGCCAATGCTATTTTATTTCCTTTGTGTGTGACTCGTGACAACAGGGGCAATCATGCCCATGGATTTGGGGCCATTCATGTTGCTAAAAAATTCTTCATAATAGTTTAATGTGGCCTCTTTAGTTCCCCAGTGGCAATTACTTTGTCATATACTAATTTATTCTCCCTTGTCCATGTCCAAGTCTCTAAATTTCATTATAATCAAATAAGGGATGTCCATTTCCCTAGATCTATCTTCAAACAACTTCTTTCCTCATAGCTCCATGTCTCTTGGAATTTTGAATACATGTTTCTACTACAATTGGGACTAATTTTCCAAAGTTTGGTTCCCAGATTATTTTTCCCTTCGGTTCATATGCATTTGCAACTACATACACAAAATTTGGTATAATCATGTTACTTTTTAGCTTAGGAGGTACTCCACATGTTTTGTCTTGTATGCGGATGTAACCTTATGTTGACACTACTAGGCACTTAACTTTGTAATGGGTTTTTATAAAGTTGTAAAGTGATTATTTTATTAAAGTGAAGTTTTAATAAAGTGTACCTTCTAATTTTAAAGTGACTTTATTTCATAAAGTGCACTTATGTAATAAAGTGAAATGTACTTTAATATTTTAAGTGATTTATTTTGGAGGGAATGAATCATGTCCCTTGATCATGTAAAGACGATATTAGATCTTGGCCTTTGGATTTAGGGATGGGGAAGGTGCAAAGACACTTAGAAGGTGAAAGGTCATTTTTCAGATTTATAAAAGAATGCATTGGGTAGTGTGCAAGACACATTGAGAGAATGAACTTGAGAGATTTATGAGTAATCTTGAGAGAGGAAAGAGGGCAGCAAGGAGGGCACATTTCCCAAGAGAGCTTGGGTACATTTCCCAAGAAGAATTTTTGTTTGTGTGCTAAGTTGATTTTCTAATTTGGAAGCCATACTATATAGATCCGTACAGTCCATATAATTCATACATCAAGAGGAAAATGGCATGGAAATCGAGGCAGGCTCAGCACAATTTTCTAGGTTGTTTTTGTTGTTGTTGGGTCGTAAAGAACAGTCTGTACAGAAGGTTGTTTACACAAATTTCAAGGAGCATAATTTATGGGTGGGTCGTACAACAGTACAGACTTGGCACGGATTATGAGGCAAATTTTGGTGGGACAGTTTGTGTGTTGTAAGTGGTTTTTCTCTTGTCTAGAAAAGTGTTGTTTTTGTTGTTATGTACTTTATTAAAGCTAAATAATAGAATCTCTCTCTCTCGTTGGGTTTCCCCACATTGGGGTTTTCCTTGGCATTTGCCTAAATTTTTTAGTTATTCATGGGTGATTGAATGTTGTTCATTGTGTTTATTTCCGATGCATAATTACTTGACAATGTGTATTTCTACTTATGGAAATTTATGAATGTGGGTTTTAGACATTTCAGAGTTCATTGAAGATAGTCATCTCTAGGTTGCTAAGTGTATGACATAATTGTTAGCTTGTTGATTTGTGTCATTAAATTAACATGGTATCAGAGCCGGGTCTCTGAGTGATAGTGAATAGTGATATTTTTGGGCAAGTTTGAAGGGGGGAAATTTGTGATTGTTTTCCTTGAGATGTGATAGGGAATATGGATGCATATATTAGATTTGAGGATCGATTCGATGGAATTTCCAACTATTTGCAATGGAAGGTCCAGATGTTAGTTGTTCTCAAGGAGTATAATATTTGGAACTTTGTCAATTATTTTGTTGTGGTTCCCACAATAGATATTGTTGCTTTGGATTTTCATGAGGTCAAGGAGGACAAATCTCAGAGGATTATTCTGGATGGGATGAAGGATCACCTTATCCCACACTTGGCTAAGAAGAAGATAGCCAAAGAGATGTGGGATGCACTTAAGAACTTATTTGAGGTGAAGAATGAGAACTGGAAGATGGCCTTGAAGGCTAAGTCGCATGATACCAAGACGGGCAAGGAGGAGAGTTTTTCTTCTTATCTTACCCAGGTAGCTCAAGTGAAAGATGAGTTGGTTGTTGTTGGAGAGGTCATATAGGATTCAGAGTTGGTGAGGATAGCCTTGCAAGGATTCACCAAAGAACGGGAAGTCTTCGTGAAGTGTGTGGTGGTTCGTGAGCATCTTCCAGATTGGAGCATACTGTGGGATTATTTCACTCAGGAGGATATCCGGGAAGGATCTCAGAGCAATAGACAGAAGACAGATGGAGCTAATGAGAATGTTGCTCTTGCTACAAAGAACAAGAAGAAAGGAAGTTTCGGAAGGGACTTGAGTAAAGTCATATGTTACTGTTGTAACCAGTTGGGGCACCTTGCTTCTCATTGTCCTGAGAGGAATAAGAAGAAGAAGGAACCGGAGGGGCCTGACACAACTGCTACAATATCCATGGAGGAGTTTTCTTCCAAGTATGATGGGGAATTTTCTTTGGTTACCCTAGTTTCCAGTGTCGGTAGTGGAGGATTTGGAGGTGATATCAGATGGATTGTGGATAGTGGAGCCTCTTGCCACATGATGGGAATCTGGCAAGTATTCCTAAATATCACAGAGACAGGTCTTGACCGACAGGTGGTAAATGAAGGTGGTATGGCACGAGATGTATGTGGAGTTGGAAGGGTTAGATTCCAACTCGAGTATGGAGGATTCATGGAGCTTGATGGAGTTATTTTTGTTCCAGATTTGAGGCTTAACTTGCTCTCAGTCTCAACCTTGGAGGATGTAGGATATTACATTTTCTAAGAGGGAACATGTATTTATTGATAGGGAGGGAGAAAACCCGATGGAACTGCAGTTGATTGGTGATCAGGTGGACAGGTTGTATATGTTGTGAGGACAACATTCAGTGTATGATTCAACGTTGGATGAGGAACATGAGGAGGCTCCTGAGACTGCGGTGGGCCCAAGGATTCAGTATCGCATTCAAGAGAAGAGAGTGAGTCTCTTCTGATCACTGGCAGAAGGCTCAGCCAATGTGGTTGAACCAATGCTCAAGATGGAATGGGTTCTCCAAGGAGCTCAAGGTTTTGGGTAGTTGTTAGAAGAAGATATTCTAGTTCGAGTTTTGTGCAGGTGTTGAGGATGGATCCAAGTTTGGAGGGAGCTTCTACTCAGCATAGTGTGATGGGACTAGATGATGGAGATGGCAGCGAGTACATCCCTCACTAAGAGGGAGTGTTATATTTTTAGCTCGGGAGGTACTCCGCATGTTTTGTCTTGTATGTGGATGTAACCTTATGTTGACACTACTAGTCATTTAACTTTGTAAAGGGTTTTTATAAAGTTGTAAAGTGGTTCTTTTATTAAAATGACTTTTTAATAAAGTGTACCTTCTAATTTTAAAGTGACTTTATTTCATAAAGTCCACTTATGTAATAAAGTGAAATGTACTTTAATATTTTAAGTGATTTATTTTGGAGGGAATTAATCATGTCCCTTGATCATGTAAAGGCAAGATTAGATCTTGGCCTTTGGATTTAGGTATGGGGAAGGTGAAAAGACACTTGGAAGGTGAAAGGTCATTTTTAGATTTATAAAAGAATGCATTGGGTAGTGTGAAAGAAACATTGAGAGAAGGAGCTTGAGAGATTTCTGAGGAAGCTTGAGAGAGGAAAGATGGCAACAAGGAGGGAAAATTTCCCAAGAGAGCTTGGGCACATTTCCCAAGAAGAATTTGCGTTTGTGTGTTGAGTTGATTTTCTGTTGTTGGAGGTTGTATTGTATGAATCCGTATAGTCCGTACAACAAGAGGAAAAGGGAACAAAAATCGAGGTAGGATGGGCACAATTTTCGAGGTTGTTTTTGTTGTTGTTGGGCCATACAGAACAGTCCATACAACAGGTTGTTTGCATGAATTTTGAGGTAAAAAAAAATTGGGTGGGTCGTACAGTAGTACGGACTTGGCATGGATTACGAGGCAGATTTTGGTGCGACATTTTATGTGTTGTAAGTGGTTTTTCTCTTGGCTGGAAAAGTGTTATTGTTGTTGTTAAGTACTTTCCTGAAGCTGAATAATAGAATCTCTCTCTCTCATTGGGTTTTTCCCTGGAATTTGCCTAAATTTCTGAGTTATTCATGGGTGATTGAATGTTGTTCATTGTGTTTATTTCCACTGCATAATTACTTGGCAATGTGTATTTCTTCTTATGGAAATTTCTGAATGTGGGTTTTAGACATTTCAGAGTTCATTGAACACATTTATCTCTAGGTTGCTAAGTGTATGACATAATTGTTAGCTTGTTGATTTTTGTCATTAAATTAATAAATCACATCATGGGATGCACCCAACTTGGTAAATTCCCAAAAGTAGCATTATCTCCTTCATGCCTTATCATTTTTCCTTCAAAATTCCTCTTTGGCATTTTCATTGTTTGTATCAAAGATCCCCATTTTATCATGTGCTTGTATCAAGCTACTAATTATTTGTTCTAGGTAACCTTTGTTCTAGTTATTTTTCTTTCTTCTAGTTATTTTGGTAAGTTTACCCTTATGCTCTTATCCGTTGTGTTTATTGGTTTCTTGTATTCCACTATATTTTTGGACCAAATCTATCATAATCACTCCTTTTGGGGGATTTCCTATAGCCATTCCACCATATTTCCTTCAAAACTACATCCATACTCATAAATGCTTGAATTTTCTCTTATGTTAGAGATATTATGAATATTCTCTCATTTATTTTCATCAAGTTACTGTTGATATTTTGTTGCATGATTTCACCCAATGTATATTCATTTCATTAAGTTTTTTCCTTACTCCAATGGCACTTTCCTCCTCGGTGTCTAAGTATATTCAATGTCTATGTAATATTTTGGAGCCTCATATCGATTGATCCACACTAGCCACTCATGACCCCTATATAGGAGACACGGAAATGCCTTTCTTTCTTAAGGTGAGTTGTGTCACATCACAATGTGGTTCTTCTAACCATGTTTCATACTTATTCACTCATCAATCTCCTTCCATCGAATTTTAGTCTTATCTTTCCTTTTTCTATTATTTCAATGGTTCATTTCCAATAGCAACCACATTCTCTTTTACAACTCATAATAACTATTACTCATAATCATGTGTTCAAATCCAATGCTATAAAAAATTATCAAACATTAGTTCAATAATAAAATAATCAAATATTAAAATCCCAACCTATATCCTTTATTTCCTTATCATATCCTTACTTTTCTTCGTCAAGGTTCCTTCCATTGAGATACCACTAGAACTATCCCTCAATGTGATATTTGATGGCTCTTCCATATTACTTTTCAATGTCTCTTATTTGTCTCTCATATATTATTCTTTATTATAACTCCTTCCATCGAAATACGGTAGGCATCATCCTTCAATCGATACTCAATGGCTCATCTAGGCTAGTTTTTAATGCCTTTCTTGGAAGTTACAGAAACACATTTCTTCATCGAAACTCATTCCATTAGGGTATCATTGGTATTCTCCCTCAACCTAATATCTAATGGCTCTTCCATGCTAGTTATTAATGCCTTTCCTGGTGGTTGTAAGATCATTTTTCTACATCTAATATTTTTCCTTCAAGATATTGTTGGTACCATCCTTCAACCTACATGATTGCTCTTTCAAGATAGATCCTTATGATGACCACAATGATTCATGGGAAACACCTACCATTACATCACCTTCCATTAGGACATTCCTAGGACCTTTCCTATCCCTTTCCTTTAGTGGCTCTTCCAATATTATTTTTTATTGGGGGTTAATTTGTTGGTGTTAGTCTTGTGATAAAAAAATTCCATCATTCCTTTCCATTGGGGTAATGGATCTTCCATTTTGATACATATGGAAATGGCCTCTAATATAATTCATTTAAATTTTCACATACAACTCTATGTGACTAATTTTCAGATATGAAAATTGTTTCCTAGTGATCTAACAGTAAAACCCTAGTTGTTGTCACTGAACAATTTTACACTGAAGATTATTGAATGAAATGATATGCAGCGGAAACATAAAAGATCAAAGATGAATCATCAACTCATATGAGAAACAATATTTATGTCATGTATCCTTATCAAATTCAGAAAATCTCAAGGGAAAAACCATCCCTCCCAACCAATACAAATATCACCAAATATGAGGACAAAACCCATCCTCTCAGCGAATACAATTTCACCAAAATATGAGGACAACCTTTTTCCTCCAATAACCATACAAATCAGAAAAAAAAAACTCAACAAATATCTTGGAAATATCGTATGTCCACAAATATGTTGCAGACCACCTATATGACCTACTGACGCCACCTGTCATCTTGTACAAACCTTCTCTTGCCCATAAAACTCTGTACATGATTCACCTTACAGGAAACCCACATACATACACACTTTTCTCCAATGCAACCCACATGTACATGATTGTTCCCACTACAACCTACATACATACATGATTTTCCTTCCTAAAACCCATGTACATACATGCTTTGCCTTCCTACAAATTGCATACAAGTACATAAAACCCTTGTATGGACACCTTCGTGCAATTTTCTCCCTGTGGCTTATCTTCCTCTGGGCTAGATTTTCCACCATGTAGAATTTCCCTTTGATGAAAACATCAAGCCACCTATCACAAGTGCAGACTCACTTATGCTAACTCCATTCTTTCACAATGAAAATGTTACAATGAACTCTCTCATTTATATACAAGTCTAATGAGTGAGTTTAGACACCCCTTCTAAACTCAACAATTAATTAGAATATTGTATTCCTCTTTGTGGGTGTGACACCCCATCACAAGCCCATAAAGCCCATCAACTTTCCCATGAGGCCCTAGCCTCATTCTGGGGCCAATTTCACTGAAACGAAAGAATAATATGGTGCCAAAAAATATTCCCACATGCTTGACACCTTGGCCTCTTCTGGGAATACCTCTCAAAGCTACAACAAACAACACTCCCTCTTAGTGAGGGAGGTATCCCATCCACCATCATCTGGATGTACCTCTATCTCCCACTCTAGGAGTGACTCTGTCTCCTCTATCACAACTACACTCTAATCCTCCTGATTGGTTTCTCCCTTTGTCACTGAAATAAGTCTTTCTTTCTAGTCCTATTGATTGTCTTCTCCATCTATCACTGAGGAAAATCCTTCTTTCCAATCCTCTTGATTGGATGCATCCTTGATCACTGAAGAAAATAATCCTATCCAATCTGCCTCATTAGTTTCTCTCTCTGTGACTGAAGCAAATCATACTCTCCTAACTTCCTGATTCTCTGCCTCCTCTGTCACTATAGAAAAACCTACAAAAACAAATGGATCCTCCATGAAGGACACACAACTCCTAGAATCCTCATGCCTTTGAACCTATTATCTGGCCTCCTCAACCCATGACACATGCTTGTCAGTCCTAGAATATGCCTCTCTCCCACCTAAACTTAATGGGGAACTCCCTTTGAATGGTTGACTCTCCCTTTCATCCAACTAACTCTCTTTTAGATCGATTTCCCTCTAATTCTTCATGCTCCCTCTAAAACCAGACTCCCTCTGAGTCTTTACAATCTTTGAATCCATATTCTCCCTTTGAACCTGTTGACCTCCTCTAAAGTCTAATCTCCTCTGAACAATCATGGGATACTTCTCCTCCCTACTGGATCTTGAGGTTTGACTCCCTCTGAATGTTGGCTCCCTCTGAGTCGACACTACTGGTGGAGCTACCTGCTTCCTTTGAACATGTGTTACTAGTGGGGCTAGTTGCCTCACTATTGGTGGAGCCACTTACTCCCTTTGTTCTACTGGTGGGGCATGTTGATATTATGATAGCTACGGGAGGTATTTACCTCCACGTGTAAACCTGATGAGGATAGAATACTCTAGGAAGCAAGAAGAAACCCTAATGAGTTGGCTAATAACCCTAGAAGACTTGTCAGCTCAAGAAGATAGTTTATATTAGTTTATTAGCCTCCAAGAGAAGAATTCGGCCAGAAATAATAATATATATTGAACAGACAGATACCCAGAATGAGAAGTCAGCCCAGGCTGTTAGCCATAATTAATATAAATACAAGAGGCTAGTTCTCATTCTGGAAGGCAATATCAGAATTGCAAAGCAGCACTTGTGTGCACTGTAGTTGCCTAGTTTCTACGCAGGTTATGAGGAGAGATGATGGTGCATCTACTGCAGCTAGCAGTTACGCTTGGACTATCTCTTGGCTAAGGTTTGGACTATCTGATCAGCTCTTGTTGATGCATTATCCTTGGGGAAAGGTGCACTACCCTTTATTTGGCTATCTAGCCTAGGGTTTGCTTCCAGAGTGATTATGGATTAAGGTTAAGGTGCTCGGAGGATGGCTTCGGCCTATGGTTGGGTGACAAGGGTATTTTCAATGGTAAAATGAGCACATCCACTTATATTATAACAGGTTATGGGCCCACACCTCCTTCATTCAATATAACCGCTGGAAGGAAACATAGCTAGAAGAATATTAGCTCATTGAAGAACTGTCGCTAGGGTTTCTAGCAGGAGCAGTCACCAAAGCACTGTCACTAGGGTTACTAGTAGTTGCAGTTGTAGAAACCCTAATCCTCTCGTTGAGGCACCTTAAGTGAATGTATTGACCTAATCTTTGGACAGATCAATGTGTCCTAGAATAGCGCATCTCCTGGTTCTCTTATCAAGCCAAGACGTCAAGTTTGAGTTTGTGGTCAAATCTAGGGTTTGACCAAGTCAAAGAAGCCATGAATTATTCTATGAATTCATAGAACAAGTTAGATGGATCCTCTAACTTCAGAGCGTGGAAGACAAGGATTGACCTCATCCTAGCCAAGAATAAAGTGTTGGATATCGTGAAAGGAAAGATCACGGAACCAAAGTTTGAATAAAGAAAAGAGAAGGAACCATAGAACGTTGCAGTTATGGAGAAGTTCAAATACGGTGACATCAATTCCATGAGTATCATAGTGGAATCCATAAAAGACCACTTGATACCCTACATCTCCCAACTTGACTCAGCAAAGAAGATGTACGATGCCCTAACAAACCTCTTCACAGTCAGAAACATTGGACAAATAATGAGCTCTGTGACAGGAAGATGAAATATGATGACAGCATAACATCATACTTTGTGAGAATATCTCAATTAAGATATCAACTACAAGCTATTGAAGAAATCGTTTCAGAGAAGGAATTGGTAAACATAGTACTCAATGGTCTTCCCAAGACGTGGGATGCATTTTCCGAAAGCATGAACACAAGGAAGGAGTATCCGACATTTGAATAAATTTGGACTTGATGTGCTCAAGAAGAATCAAGGATCAGTGCAAAAGAGAAACCCCAAAATAAGTACGATGATCAACCCTTCACAGTAAGATTCAAGAATTTTAGGAACAAAAGGAAGTTTGGTTCAAGGAGGAAGCCAAATCAAGAGAAAGACATTTCAGAAGTACAATGCTTCAACTATTGAAAGTATGGCCACTACAAGAATCATTGTCCCAAGCTAAATAAAAGGAAGGAGAAACATGAAGCATCAGTTTTCGAAGAAAAGGAACCTACAAAGAAGACTAAGCAGGATGAAAGAGACTTCTTCTTCTGAAGGTAACAATACTCTTCTGATTACTTGTACATATCTTGTTTGCATCGTATCTGTACATATCTTGTATATCTATCTCTTGTAAGATAATGTGTTCCAACAAGAAATATATCGATGGAAGAACAACAAGATAAGGATTGATATCATTGGATAATACATGAAAGAATGAAATGCATCAAGCAAATCATGTGGAAACTATTGCAAGATAAGCCAAATAAATCATGAAGAGACTTAGAAGAAGCAAAGATAGAAAGAAGTCATCAATCAAGAGGAAATTGGAGAAATACTTATGACGTTTTGTAGAAGAAAACAAGACAGAAGCATGGACTCTGTTAGACAGAGAGAGCCAATTATATATTGCAGAAGACCATAAGGATGCAGACAGAAGCGTGGACTCTATTAGATGGAGGGAGCCTATTATATGCACTCATACATGAAGCAAGGATTAGGAGGGAGCTAATCCTATGATCCATTGAAGATGATGAAGTATATATCCATGGTAGTAACCATGAAAGACAGTACGTGTTGAGTTCAACCTCAGAAGAAGTATTCTTCGAAGAGAAGCCTTAAAGTATCCCTGGTTGTCCATCTAGATCTGTGATCCTATGATAAAATAAAGAAGTGGAATCTTTAGGGCATGGAATCTATAAGAAAATCCATGGACCCAAAAGCTAAAGAAAAACATGAGGAAAAACATGAAGATTCCAAGAAAGAAGAGAATCCTGAACAACCAGTCATTGTATCGAGAATCACAAGATTACCAACCTAATATGAAATCAATCAAACAGAACTGAAAGCTGTGATGAAGAACAATGTATGGAAGACTTATAAATGAAAGCATTGCAAGATTCAGAACTAGAGGTTCTCCCATATGGAGGGAGAAGACTATGATGATTGCTCGTTCCGGTAAACAAAACATACCTCTACATGAGTCATTATATCATCCATGGATTGGAGTGTTAAATCAAGATGAATGCAAAGACCGTTATCCAGAGCAATTGAACAAAGAGCATATGAAGAGAAACCTCAAGACTTTGAGGCATACCAGAAAGAGACTCTTGTATACAGATGGAAGAAGATAACTTGGTGAAGAACCTCCAATTCACAACAGAAGCATGGTGAAGATTCTCTATAATAGAGATATTGTATCAAGATGATTACTTAGTAGATCAGATCTCATGATGACAGAATAAGTGCCACATGGATATGTTCCAGTGTTCCAACAATGATATACTTTATTGATCAGAGCTACATGAAGCCTTCAAAGAAAAACCAGTGCTCTAGAACGAAGTACATTTGAAATCAAGAATTACATTATCCGTGATGAAGTTCAGAATGGAGAAAGAGGTTCTCCAATGCATATCTCCACAGATGAGCAAATAAACAGACATCTTGGTAAAGCTTCTATCCAAGATGAAAGAGTTTGTGTACTCAAGTTGGAGCTCGTGGAGACGACTTACTTATTGAAAAAGGAAGAGATAACTCCTAGGTTGGGAGGGAGCACTAATATGTATTGATTTATGGACAGTCATTTTTCAGTTTGAAAAATGGTCCAGGATGAGCAACTTCCTTTCCAGTTCGGAAAGTGAATTGAGATTTCTAACAGACAACGATTTCCCATTGTGGTTAACATGGGAAATGGTCCATATTGTTGATGTATCATAGACAGTGACTTCCCATTGTGGTTAACGTGGGGAGTGGTCTAGGGCAGTCTCTCTTCTTGAGGGTTACTCAAGAAGACTGCCCTACCTCGTCGAACAACGATTTCTCATTGTGGTTAACATGAGGAATGGTCGGTTTTGGAGGTTGATACAGGACAATCGTTTCCTCTTGTGGTTAACAGAGGAAATGGTCTGGACATTCATTCCTTAGGGTTTATACATTCTCTCCAAGGTGCACTTTGATTAGTGTAGGAGGAATGGCCTAGGGTGGGGAATGGTCCAAGCTCAGCAATCAGGGACAGGCATTCCTTAGGGTTTATACATTCTCTCCAGGGTGCACTTTGATTAGTGTAGGAAGAATGGCCTAGGGTGGTGAATGGTCCAGGTTCAGAAATCAGGACAGTTATTCTTCCTTGCTTGAGAAGAATAGTCTAGACAGCTCATCATTGATGTTTTACCTTTTTAAGGGCAGATATTCTTTCAGATCTCACAGATGTGAGTGAAAGAGTGGCCTAGATGATTCAGTTTATATCATAACATTGTTTCTGTACAGGTTATCATATGATTGTTATGAAGACTACATGACAATAGATGTATACTATTGTGGTGGATGTGTTCCACTGTTTGTGACTATACATTACTGATCAAGTATTTGTGTGCTACTTGGTGTGGTAGGGTACCACTGGATTGTAGTTATGTACTACTATGGATAGACACGGTTGTGTTATATTTTGTTTCGATTGCCTTGAAGACTATCAGCAGTATTGGAAATGATTATCAGTTAGATGGATAATCAAAGGACAGATATTTCCCAGACAAAAAATGGTTCAGAGCATTTACTCTTCTAGATTAGAAGAATGGCTCTTGTATCACTCTGTGGAGTGAGCATCATGTCTGATTACTCAGATAGAGTATGGTTTCAAAAGATGATGTAGTTGATGACACTGATGATGATGATGGTGCTCATGATCTAGTCATGATGTTGATGCTACCGGGTGAATGGTATGTTTTTTTTCTCAAGACCATTACCTGTAATACCTCCCTAGCTAGGAGGGAGTGTTGATATTATGGTAGCTGTGAGAGGTATTTACCTCCACGTGTAAACCTGATGAGGATAGAATACTCTGGGAAGCAAGAAGAAACCATAATGAGTTGGATAATAACCCTAGAAGACTTGTCGGCTCAAGAAGATAATTTATATTAGGTTATTAGCCTCCAAGAGAAGAAGTCGGGAGGAAATAATAATATATACTGAACAGACAGATACCTAGAATGAGAAGTCGGCCCAGGAAGTTAGCCAGAATAAATATAAATACAGGAGGCCAGTTCTCATTCTTACAGGTAGTCTTAGAATTGCATAGCAGCACTTGTGCACACTGTAGTTGCCTAGTTTCTGCGCAGGTTTGGAGGAGAGTTGTCAGTGCAGTTGTTGCAGCTAGTAGTTACACTTGGACTATCTCTTGGATAGGGTTTGGACTATCTGATCAGCTCTTATTGATACGCTATCCTTGGGGAAAGGTGTGCTACCCTTTGTTTGACTATCTAGCCTTGGTTTTTCTTCCAGAGTGATTCTCTGTCAAGGTTAAGGTGCTCGGAGGGTGGATTCATCCTATGGTTGGGTGACAAGGGTATTGTCAATGGTAAAACAAGCAAATCCACTTATATTCTAACAGGGCCACCTACCTCACCACTTGTGGAGCCACCTACTCATCCTCATTTTTCTCTCTGCCCATGTTGGCCACAACACACATAGGTTGGCCCCTCAACCTATATAGGTTTCCCTCCCTAAATCCAAGAACCATTGTTGACATGAAGCTAGATCATATGGGCACAAACAACACCTTCCCATATTGAAATAATATATGGTACCCCTTCGTCTCAATCTTTGGGACTGAGAGAACACTCATGTTGAGTTCTAGCACCCATAACACATTTGACACCCTCAACACCTCTCCTGACTCAAGCCTGAATGATATTGTACCATATCCTCATACTTCATGCTTGGTTCCCATACCAATATCTACACACAAGTATGAGCCAGTATCCATGAAGTTGTCAAATAACTCTCTAGCACTTGTCATATGGAAACATGCTTTGCTATCCAGCAACCAGGTCCCCCTACTGGGGACTGTACCTGGAAGGGTGAAGACCAACAATATCTCCCTCTAGAACCTATATGCAACCTCATTAACCTTTGTTGTTAATGCATGCTTCCTTATTCCCCTTCCCCTCTGGTGTGGATACTGTGAAGCATAGTGCCCAAAGTCATGACACTCAAAACATTTGATCTTGCTAAAATTCACATTTTGTCTCGACTCTGGAGATCCTCTCTCTCTCTCGGAAGAATCCCTTCTTCCTGGAGAACTTCTTCTACCTAGAGAACCTCTTATACCCTTCCTAGTGCAAGATGCAAGGTCTTGGTTCTCATCACTACTACTCTTCACCATACCATCCATATCATCCCTGGACACCAACCAAGTCTCCTCCTGAATACAATCAGTCCATAGTCTATCAAAGTCTGGTAACTTATCTCATTCATAGACCCCGTACACGAATAGTTCCCAAGACCTAGGAAGACCTATTAATGCCACATTCACCAACTCAAGATCATCCACCTTATCA
Source organism: Picea engelmannii (assembly GCA_009831015.1). Taxonomy (NCBI): domain Eukaryota; kingdom Viridiplantae; phylum Streptophyta; class Pinopsida; order Pinales; family Pinaceae; genus Picea; species Picea engelmannii. The sequence continues at coordinate 215,579 of ML802736.1, read as the reverse complement.
CTGATGGCCATAAGCTGATCTCGGATCTATGTAATCTTCATAAGATAGTTTGCAACCATGTCATCACTGGACATATTGACACCTTGAAGTTGATGCTTCAAATGCAACTTCCTACCTATATTCCCATTCTTGTATAAACCTACGATATCATCATACATCTCCTTGGCAGATGTCTTCTCAACAATGTGAGGAATCAAGTGATCCTTCATGGATTCTAGCAACAACCGCCTGGCCTTCACTTCCCTCTTCTTGTGGAATGCCAAATCTACTAGATTAGTCAAGATATGGACCACATCCTCAACATACTCTTTGAGGTCATTCTCCTCCAACAAGAGAAGAACCCTATCCTTCCATTCTCATATGTTTGTTTACCCTTCCAACCTATCCTCAAGCTTCGATGTGTTCACCATCTTGACCCGCCAAGAACAAAACAAGAAATATGCAACCAATTGTATCAATTATGTGTCTCAAATATGAACCCCTTCTCTTCAAATCCCAAGCTCTGATTCCATGTCAATTTTCACATACAACTCTATGTGACTAATTTTCAGATCTGAAAATTGTTTCCTAATGATCTAATAGTAAAACCCTAGTTGTTATCACTGAACAATTTTACACTGGAAATTATTGACTAAAATTATATGCAACAGAAACACAAAATATCAAAGATGAATCATCAACTCATATGAGAAACAATATTTATGTTTTGTATCCTTATCAAATTCAAAAATCCTGAGGGAAAAACCAACCCTTCCATCCATTACAAATATCACCAAATCTGAGGACAAAACCCATCATCTCAGCCAATACAATTTCACCAAAAACTGAGGACAACCATGTCCTCCAATAACCATAAAAATCAGAAAAACCAAACCTCAAAAAATATCATGTTGACGTCACCTGTCATCCTATAGGGACTTGCACATGCCCAGAAAAATATGTACATGATTCACCTTACTAGAAACCTACGTACATACGTGCTTTGCTCCATTGCAACCTACGCATAGGTGACTGTTCCCACTACAACCCACGTACATACGTTATTCTCCTTCATGTAACCCGAGTCCATATGCGCTTCACCTTCATGAAACTTATGTAAAAGTACATAAACCCCTTTTATGAACACCTATGTACAATTTTCTCCCTACCACTTCTCTTCCTCTAGGCTAGATTTGCCACCATACATAATTTCCCTTTGCTGAAAAAATCAAGCCACCTAGCACAAGTGCAGACTCACTTATGCTAACTCCATTCTTTCACAATGAAAATGTCACAATGACCTATCTCCTTTATATACAAGTCCAATGAGTGAGTTTAGGAACCCCTTCTAAACTCAACAATTAATTAGAATATTTTATCCCTCTTTATGGGTGGGACACCCCATCACAAGCCCACAAAGCCCATCAACTTTCCCTTGAGGCCCTAGCCTCATTCTGGGGTCGATTTCACTGAAACAAAAGGCTAATTTGGTGCCAACGAATATCCCACATCCCTGACACCTTGCCCTCTTGTGGGAATACCTCCCAAAGCTACAAAAAACAACATTCCCATCTATAGAAACACTTTGCATCAAGATATATTATCTTTAATTTCTCTTCCATGCTCATTTTGGAGGATGGTCATCTCGACATTTGGATCTCTTATGACCTCCTTTTTTGTTTGGGGTACCCTTTGAGAGTTCATTG
>ML802736.1:181767-199981 GCA_009831015.1 Picea engelmannii | reverse complement strand
ATCATTGATCATTTTTGTATATCGTTATGATGCCTATTTTCATGTTTATTATCATATATATTTCTTTGTCCTACAATACCATATTATTGAGTTCTATCATTTTGACATTTATCATTTTGACTTATATCATTTGGACATATATCATCTTAACTTACATCAACTGTTGGCCATGCATCATTCTAACATGTTATTGATCTATTGTCATATTTGACTTTCACTTGTTGTAGTTATATATGATGATGATCTTACCAGTATTAAAGATACAAGTTGTTTGACATGATACTTATCTAATATCGATATATATGACTAGTTTTAATTATAGATGATGATCATGTTATAATCATTATCTTGTTACTTTATATATATTGTATGTTGTAGATTTTATTTAGATGGATATTTAATAAGTATAATGATGTTGTTAGTTTGTATGGATGTCCAGTTACCTAAAAATTCTTTATAAAATCTATCATATAAAATACTTCAAATGCAATATGACTTACTCTATAATAATATAAGTTTTTTAAGATGCATGATATATTTAACTAATTAAATTGAAATAAAATAAGTTAAAATACTAAATGGAAGATAAAAAGGACACAGCATGGGTTGTTAAAATGGAAGAAAAATGTGGCTCTAAAATGGAAGTAAAACTCAGCATTAAATTTGAAGCCATACTTGGAGCTATTTCTGGATCTAAGTAGGAAGATAAATTTGTTGTTTAACAAGAAGCAAAATTGGATTCTAATTAAGAAGCAAATCCCAACACTAAAAGGAAGCAAACCATGGACCTAAAAAAGAAGCAAAACCAGACGCTAAAAAGGAAGAAAACGTTGGAACTAAAAGGAAACAAACCATGGAGCTAACAAGGAAGCAATTCTGGAAGCAAAAAAGGATGCAATGACGGAAGCACATCTTGGCGTTAATTTGGAAGACAAAATAGAAGCTATTTTTGACACTACACTAGAAGCAAAACAAGAAGCATGATTGGGAGCTGAACTAGGCGCTAAACCAGGAGCTAAACCAAGAGCTAACCTAGAAGCTAAACCAAGAGCTAACCTAGGAGCTAAAACAAGAGCTAACCTAGGAGCTAAACTAGGAGCTAAACCAAGATCTAACCAGGAGCTAAACCAAGAGCTAACCTAGGAGCTAAACTAGGCACTAAACCAGGAGCTAAACCAAGAGATAACCTAGAAGCTAAATCGATAGCTAAATTAGACACCACACGTGGAGCTAAACTAGGCGCTAAAGTAGGATCTAAACCAGGAGCTAAAGTAGGTGCTAAACCAAGAGATAAACTAGGACCTACACTTGGAGATAAACTAGGCGCTAAACCAAGAGCTAAACCAGGAACTAAATTAGGCACCACACCTCGAGCTAAACTAGGATCTACACTAGGAGATAAACCAGACACTATTTTGGGCGTTATTTAGGGAGCTATATCACATTTTAGGCTCAAAATCAAGCTCTAAACTAGGTGCAACATTAGAAGCAAAACTGGGCGCTAAAAAGAGAGCAAAACTAGGCACTAAAAAGGGAGAAAAAACTGGCGCTAAAGAGGGAGAAAAATTCGGCGCTAAATCCGGCACCCAAGTGAACACGTCGTTTAGCATTGGGTTTTACGCCCTCTCATCAACCTAACTCATGCCCTCAAATGCACTAAAATCCAGCGCTAAACTAGGTGCTAATGGCATGTTTTGTTGTAGTGATTGTCCCTACTCATCAATATGGTTTCATTTATCCAATATTTACCCTCTGAGCCTCCTCCTTTTAATTCCTTTGGATTCTTAACTTCTTCACTATTTGACTTATGTTTTATAATCTCTCAATTATCAAACTTACTTTCTAGCCTATTTTTTCATTCCATCCATCCTTCCTTTGTTTTCACTTATAGGTCAATTGAATTCATCAAAATATTTATTGAATTCCACCTTCTTTTTTGGACCCTTATCTTCTCCAATGTGAAGGGGTTGTATTATACCTCATCATATTCTTGTAGTCCTTCATATTTTGATGTTTTTATTTCTTCATTGGTAGGGTTGTGGATTCCATGTGCCAACCATAGACTACCATATCAAGGTATTCTTCTATCTTCTTCCTTTAAATATGGTTTTATTCTCCATCCAAAGTTCCCTTCAAATAATTTCTTATCAATAGGTTTGTGGGATCATAATAATCCAATTTAGGTATAATAAAGTCTAGGTTTGGTTGATAAGTTTCTTCAAAGAATTATTCTACTTTGTCTCTACTAAAATAGTCTCTAACCTAGGTTTTGGTTGGCTTCCATGGTGCCCACTTCTTCTTATCAATAAAATATATGTTTTCTAAGATTACATGTTTGTATTGTTCTCTTAGGGACACCTCACTTCAAACATATTTGGGTAAGTTTGTAGGGTCATCATGAAATCCCCATACCCTAATGTAGGAGTACTCAACCATCACTTTTTTCCTTCCATCATTATACACCTTAGAACATTTTCTTCTACATCCTGAAAGAATTGATGTAAGTACTTTTTCTAAATCTTGGTGTAATGGTAGGATATTGAGATTTTCTCATTCTTCATATTTATCCTAACTGTCAATGAGTTTAATAATGTTTTTGTTAACCAAAATAAATAATTGTACATGTACAAACTTAGTGGATGTTATCATTATCATCATTATTTACTTATGTAGCTCATATTCAATTATTTGGGCCAATGCTATTTTATTTCCTTTGTGTGTGACTCGTGACAACAGGGGCAATCATGCCCATGGATTTGGGGCCATTCATGTTGCTAAAAAATTCTTCATAATAGTTTAATGTGGCCTCTTTAGTTCCCCAGTGGCAATTACTTTGTCATATACTAATTTATTCTCCCTTGTCCATGTCCAAGTCTCTAAATTTCATTATAATCAAATAAGGGATGTCCATTTCCCTAGATCTATCTTCAAACAACTTCTTTCCTCATAGCTCCATGTCTCTTGGAATTTTGAATACATGTTTCTACTACAATTGGGACTAATTTTCCAAAGTTTGGTTCCCAGATTATTTTTCCCTTCGGTTCATATGCATTTGCAACTACATACACAAAATTTGGTATAATCATGTTACTTTTTAGCTTAGGAGGTACTCCACATGTTTTGTCTTGTATGCGGATGTAACCTTATGTTGACACTACTAGGCACTTAACTTTGTAATGGGTTTTTATAAAGTTGTAAAGTGATTATTTTATTAAAGTGAAGTTTTAATAAAGTGTACCTTCTAATTTTAAAGTGACTTTATTTCATAAAGTGCACTTATGTAATAAAGTGAAATGTACTTTAATATTTTAAGTGATTTATTTTGGAGGGAATGAATCATGTCCCTTGATCATGTAAAGACGATATTAGATCTTGGCCTTTGGATTTAGGGATGGGGAAGGTGCAAAGACACTTAGAAGGTGAAAGGTCATTTTTCAGATTTATAAAAGAATGCATTGGGTAGTGTGCAAGACACATTGAGAGAATGAACTTGAGAGATTTATGAGTAATCTTGAGAGAGGAAAGAGGGCAGCAAGGAGGGCACATTTCCCAAGAGAGCTTGGGTACATTTCCCAAGAAGAATTTTTGTTTGTGTGCTAAGTTGATTTTCTAATTTGGAAGCCATACTATATAGATCCGTACAGTCCATATAATTCATACATCAAGAGGAAAATGGCATGGAAATCGAGGCAGGCTCAGCACAATTTTCTAGGTTGTTTTTGTTGTTGTTGGGTCGTAAAGAACAGTCTGTACAGAAGGTTGTTTACACAAATTTCAAGGAGCATAATTTATGGGTGGGTCGTACAACAGTACAGACTTGGCACGGATTATGAGGCAAATTTTGGTGGGACAGTTTGTGTGTTGTAAGTGGTTTTTCTCTTGTCTAGAAAAGTGTTGTTTTTGTTGTTATGTACTTTATTAAAGCTAAATAATAGAATCTCTCTCTCTCGTTGGGTTTCCCCACATTGGGGTTTTCCTTGGCATTTGCCTAAATTTTTTAGTTATTCATGGGTGATTGAATGTTGTTCATTGTGTTTATTTCCGATGCATAATTACTTGACAATGTGTATTTCTACTTATGGAAATTTATGAATGTGGGTTTTAGACATTTCAGAGTTCATTGAAGATAGTCATCTCTAGGTTGCTAAGTGTATGACATAATTGTTAGCTTGTTGATTTGTGTCATTAAATTAACATGGTATCAGAGCCGGGTCTCTGAGTGATAGTGAATAGTGATATTTTTGGGCAAGTTTGAAGGGGGGAAATTTGTGATTGTTTTCCTTGAGATGTGATAGGGAATATGGATGCATATATTAGATTTGAGGATCGATTCGATGGAATTTCCAACTATTTGCAATGGAAGGTCCAGATGTTAGTTGTTCTCAAGGAGTATAATATTTGGAACTTTGTCAATTATTTTGTTGTGGTTCCCACAATAGATATTGTTGCTTTGGATTTTCATGAGGTCAAGGAGGACAAATCTCAGAGGATTATTCTGGATGGGATGAAGGATCACCTTATCCCACACTTGGCTAAGAAGAAGATAGCCAAAGAGATGTGGGATGCACTTAAGAACTTATTTGAGGTGAAGAATGAGAACTGGAAGATGGCCTTGAAGGCTAAGTCGCATGATACCAAGACGGGCAAGGAGGAGAGTTTTTCTTCTTATCTTACCCAGGTAGCTCAAGTGAAAGATGAGTTGGTTGTTGTTGGAGAGGTCATATAGGATTCAGAGTTGGTGAGGATAGCCTTGCAAGGATTCACCAAAGAACGGGAAGTCTTCGTGAAGTGTGTGGTGGTTCGTGAGCATCTTCCAGATTGGAGCATACTGTGGGATTATTTCACTCAGGAGGATATCCGGGAAGGATCTCAGAGCAATAGACAGAAGACAGATGGAGCTAATGAGAATGTTGCTCTTGCTACAAAGAACAAGAAGAAAGGAAGTTTCGGAAGGGACTTGAGTAAAGTCATATGTTACTGTTGTAACCAGTTGGGGCACCTTGCTTCTCATTGTCCTGAGAGGAATAAGAAGAAGAAGGAACCGGAGGGGCCTGACACAACTGCTACAATATCCATGGAGGAGTTTTCTTCCAAGTATGATGGGGAATTTTCTTTGGTTACCCTAGTTTCCAGTGTCGGTAGTGGAGGATTTGGAGGTGATATCAGATGGATTGTGGATAGTGGAGCCTCTTGCCACATGATGGGAATCTGGCAAGTATTCCTAAATATCACAGAGACAGGTCTTGACCGACAGGTGGTAAATGAAGGTGGTATGGCACGAGATGTATGTGGAGTTGGAAGGGTTAGATTCCAACTCGAGTATGGAGGATTCATGGAGCTTGATGGAGTTATTTTTGTTCCAGATTTGAGGCTTAACTTGCTCTCAGTCTCAACCTTGGAGGATGTAGGATATTACATTTTCTAAGAGGGAACATGTATTTATTGATAGGGAGGGAGAAAACCCGATGGAACTGCAGTTGATTGGTGATCAGGTGGACAGGTTGTATATGTTGTGAGGACAACATTCAGTGTATGATTCAACGTTGGATGAGGAACATGAGGAGGCTCCTGAGACTGCGGTGGGCCCAAGGATTCAGTATCGCATTCAAGAGAAGAGAGTGAGTCTCTTCTGATCACTGGCAGAAGGCTCAGCCAATGTGGTTGAACCAATGCTCAAGATGGAATGGGTTCTCCAAGGAGCTCAAGGTTTTGGGTAGTTGTTAGAAGAAGATATTCTAGTTCGAGTTTTGTGCAGGTGTTGAGGATGGATCCAAGTTTGGAGGGAGCTTCTACTCAGCATAGTGTGATGGGACTAGATGATGGAGATGGCAGCGAGTACATCCCTCACTAAGAGGGAGTGTTATATTTTTAGCTCGGGAGGTACTCCGCATGTTTTGTCTTGTATGTGGATGTAACCTTATGTTGACACTACTAGTCATTTAACTTTGTAAAGGGTTTTTATAAAGTTGTAAAGTGGTTCTTTTATTAAAATGACTTTTTAATAAAGTGTACCTTCTAATTTTAAAGTGACTTTATTTCATAAAGTCCACTTATGTAATAAAGTGAAATGTACTTTAATATTTTAAGTGATTTATTTTGGAGGGAATTAATCATGTCCCTTGATCATGTAAAGGCAAGATTAGATCTTGGCCTTTGGATTTAGGTATGGGGAAGGTGAAAAGACACTTGGAAGGTGAAAGGTCATTTTTAGATTTATAAAAGAATGCATTGGGTAGTGTGAAAGAAACATTGAGAGAAGGAGCTTGAGAGATTTCTGAGGAAGCTTGAGAGAGGAAAGATGGCAACAAGGAGGGAAAATTTCCCAAGAGAGCTTGGGCACATTTCCCAAGAAGAATTTGCGTTTGTGTGTTGAGTTGATTTTCTGTTGTTGGAGGTTGTATTGTATGAATCCGTATAGTCCGTACAACAAGAGGAAAAGGGAACAAAAATCGAGGTAGGATGGGCACAATTTTCGAGGTTGTTTTTGTTGTTGTTGGGCCATACAGAACAGTCCATACAACAGGTTGTTTGCATGAATTTTGAGGTAAAAAAAAATTGGGTGGGTCGTACAGTAGTACGGACTTGGCATGGATTACGAGGCAGATTTTGGTGCGACATTTTATGTGTTGTAAGTGGTTTTTCTCTTGGCTGGAAAAGTGTTATTGTTGTTGTTAAGTACTTTCCTGAAGCTGAATAATAGAATCTCTCTCTCTCATTGGGTTTTTCCCTGGAATTTGCCTAAATTTCTGAGTTATTCATGGGTGATTGAATGTTGTTCATTGTGTTTATTTCCACTGCATAATTACTTGGCAATGTGTATTTCTTCTTATGGAAATTTCTGAATGTGGGTTTTAGACATTTCAGAGTTCATTGAACACATTTATCTCTAGGTTGCTAAGTGTATGACATAATTGTTAGCTTGTTGATTTTTGTCATTAAATTAATAAATCACATCATGGGATGCACCCAACTTGGTAAATTCCCAAAAGTAGCATTATCTCCTTCATGCCTTATCATTTTTCCTTCAAAATTCCTCTTTGGCATTTTCATTGTTTGTATCAAAGATCCCCATTTTATCATGTGCTTGTATCAAGCTACTAATTATTTGTTCTAGGTAACCTTTGTTCTAGTTATTTTTCTTTCTTCTAGTTATTTTGGTAAGTTTACCCTTATGCTCTTATCCGTTGTGTTTATTGGTTTCTTGTATTCCACTATATTTTTGGACCAAATCTATCATAATCACTCCTTTTGGGGGATTTCCTATAGCCATTCCACCATATTTCCTTCAAAACTACATCCATACTCATAAATGCTTGAATTTTCTCTTATGTTAGAGATATTATGAATATTCTCTCATTTATTTTCATCAAGTTACTGTTGATATTTTGTTGCATGATTTCACCCAATGTATATTCATTTCATTAAGTTTTTTCCTTACTCCAATGGCACTTTCCTCCTCGGTGTCTAAGTATATTCAATGTCTATGTAATATTTTGGAGCCTCATATCGATTGATCCACACTAGCCACTCATGACCCCTATATAGGAGACACGGAAATGCCTTTCTTTCTTAAGGTGAGTTGTGTCACATCACAATGTGGTTCTTCTAACCATGTTTCATACTTATTCACTCATCAATCTCCTTCCATCGAATTTTAGTCTTATCTTTCCTTTTTCTATTATTTCAATGGTTCATTTCCAATAGCAACCACATTCTCTTTTACAACTCATAATAACTATTACTCATAATCATGTGTTCAAATCCAATGCTATAAAAAATTATCAAACATTAGTTCAATAATAAAATAATCAAATATTAAAATCCCAACCTATATCCTTTATTTCCTTATCATATCCTTACTTTTCTTCGTCAAGGTTCCTTCCATTGAGATACCACTAGAACTATCCCTCAATGTGATATTTGATGGCTCTTCCATATTACTTTTCAATGTCTCTTATTTGTCTCTCATATATTATTCTTTATTATAACTCCTTCCATCGAAATACGGTAGGCATCATCCTTCAATCGATACTCAATGGCTCATCTAGGCTAGTTTTTAATGCCTTTCTTGGAAGTTACAGAAACACATTTCTTCATCGAAACTCATTCCATTAGGGTATCATTGGTATTCTCCCTCAACCTAATATCTAATGGCTCTTCCATGCTAGTTATTAATGCCTTTCCTGGTGGTTGTAAGATCATTTTTCTACATCTAATATTTTTCCTTCAAGATATTGTTGGTACCATCCTTCAACCTACATGATTGCTCTTTCAAGATAGATCCTTATGATGACCACAATGATTCATGGGAAACACCTACCATTACATCACCTTCCATTAGGACATTCCTAGGACCTTTCCTATCCCTTTCCTTTAGTGGCTCTTCCAATATTATTTTTTATTGGGGGTTAATTTGTTGGTGTTAGTCTTGTGATAAAAAAATTCCATCATTCCTTTCCATTGGGGTAATGGATCTTCCATTTTGATACATATGGAAATGGCCTCTAATATAATTCATTTAAATTTTCACATACAACTCTATGTGACTAATTTTCAGATATGAAAATTGTTTCCTAGTGATCTAACAGTAAAACCCTAGTTGTTGTCACTGAACAATTTTACACTGAAGATTATTGAATGAAATGATATGCAGCGGAAACATAAAAGATCAAAGATGAATCATCAACTCATATGAGAAACAATATTTATGTCATGTATCCTTATCAAATTCAGAAAATCTCAAGGGAAAAACCATCCCTCCCAACCAATACAAATATCACCAAATATGAGGACAAAACCCATCCTCTCAGCGAATACAATTTCACCAAAATATGAGGACAACCTTTTTCCTCCAATAACCATACAAATCAGAAAAAAAAAACTCAACAAATATCTTGGAAATATCGTATGTCCACAAATATGTTGCAGACCACCTATATGACCTACTGACGCCACCTGTCATCTTGTACAAACCTTCTCTTGCCCATAAAACTCTGTACATGATTCACCTTACAGGAAACCCACATACATACACACTTTTCTCCAATGCAACCCACATGTACATGATTGTTCCCACTACAACCTACATACATACATGATTTTCCTTCCTAAAACCCATGTACATACATGCTTTGCCTTCCTACAAATTGCATACAAGTACATAAAACCCTTGTATGGACACCTTCGTGCAATTTTCTCCCTGTGGCTTATCTTCCTCTGGGCTAGATTTTCCACCATGTAGAATTTCCCTTTGATGAAAACATCAAGCCACCTATCACAAGTGCAGACTCACTTATGCTAACTCCATTCTTTCACAATGAAAATGTTACAATGAACTCTCTCATTTATATACAAGTCTAATGAGTGAGTTTAGACACCCCTTCTAAACTCAACAATTAATTAGAATATTGTATTCCTCTTTGTGGGTGTGACACCCCATCACAAGCCCATAAAGCCCATCAACTTTCCCATGAGGCCCTAGCCTCATTCTGGGGCCGATTTCACTGAAACGAAAGAATAATATGGTGCCAAAAAATATTCCCACATGCTTGACACCTTGGCCTCTTCTGGGAATACATATCAAAGCTACAACAAACAACACTCCCTCTTAGTGAGGGAGGTATCCCATCCACCATCATCTGGATGTACCTCTATCTCCCACTCTAGGAGTGACTCTATCTCCTCTATCACAACTACACTCCAATCCTCCTGATTGGTTGCTCCCTTTGTCACCGAAATAAGTCTTACTTTCTAGTCCTATTGATTGTATTCTCCATCTATCACTGAGGCAAATCCTTATTTCCAATCCTCTTGATTGGATGCATCCTCGATCACTGAAGAAAATACTCCTATCCAATCTGCCTCATTAGTTTCTCTCTCTGTGACTGAAGCATATCATACTCTCCTAACTTCCTGATTCTCTGCCTCCTCTGTCACTATAGAAAAACCTACAAAAACAAATGGATCCTCCATGAAGGACACACAACTCCTAGAATCCTCATGCCTTTGAACCTATTATATGGCCTCCTCAACCCATGGCACATGCTTGTCAGTCCTAGAATATGCCTCTCTCCCACCTAAACTTGATGGGGAACTCCCTTTGAATGGTTGACTCTCCCTTTCACCCAAATAACTCTCTTTTATATCGATTTCCCTCTGATTCTGCATGCTCCCTCTAAAATCAGACTCCCTCTGAGTCTTTACAATCTTCGAATCCATATTCTCCCTTTGAACCTGTTGACCTCCTCTAAAGTCTAATCTCCTCTTAACATTCATGGGATACTTCTCCTCCCTACTGGATCTTGAGGTTTGACTCCCTCTGAATGTTGGCTCCCTCTGAGTCGACACTACTGGTGGAGCTACCTGCTTCCTTTGAACATGTGTTATTGGTGGGGCTAGCTGACTCAATATTGGTGGAGCCACCTACTCCCTTTGTTCTACTTGTGGGGCATGTTGATATTATGATAGTTGCGGGAGGTATTTACCTCCACGTGTAAACCTGATGAGGATAGAATACTTTAGGAAGAAAGAAGAAACCCTAATGAGTTGGCTAATAACCCTAGAAGACTTGTCGGCTCAAGAAGATAGTTTATATTAGTTTATTAGCCTCCAAGAGAAGAATTCGGCCAGAAATAATAATATATATTGAACAGACAGATACCCAGAATGAGAAGTCAGCCCAGGCTATTAGCCAGAATTAATATAAATACAAGAGGCCAGTTCTCATTTTGGCAGGCAATCTCAGAATTGCAAAGTAGCACTTGTGCGCACTGTAGTTGCCTAGTTTCTACACATGTTACAAGGAGAGATGATGTTGCAGCTACTGCAGCTAGTAGTTACGCTTGGACTATCTCTTGGCTAAGGTTTGGACTATCTGATCAGCTCTTGTTGATGCATTATCCTTGGGTAAAGGTTCACTACCCTTTATTTGGATATCTAGCCTAGGGTTTGCTTCCAGAGTGATTATGTATCAAGGTTAAGGTGCTCGGAGGATGGCTTCGGCCTATGGTTGGGTGACAAGGGTATTGTCAATGGTAAAATGAGCACATCCACTTATATTATAACAGGTTATGGGCCCACACCTCCTTCATTCAATCTAACTGCTGGAAGGAAACATAGCTAGAAGAATATTAAGCTCATTGAAGAACTGTCGCTAGGGTTTCTAGAAGGAGCAGACACCAAAGCACTGTCACTAGGGTTACTAGTAGGTGCAGTTGTAGAAACCCTAATCCTCTCGTTGAGGCACCTTAATTGAATGGATTGACCTAATCTTTGGACAGATCAATGTGTCCTAGACTAGCGCATCTCCTGGTTCTCTTAGCAAGCCAAGACGTCAAGTTTGAGTTTGTGGTCAAATCTAGGGTTTGACCAAGTCAAAGAAGCCATGAATTATTCTATGAATTCATAGAACAAGTTAGATGGATCCTCTAACTTCAGAGTGTGGAAGACAAGGATTGACCTCATCCTAGCCAAGAATAAAGTGTTGGATATCGTGAAAGGAAAGATCACGGAACCAAAGTTTGAAGAAGGAAAAGAGAAGGAACCATAGAATGTTGCAGTTATGGAGAAGTTCAAATATGGTGACATCAATTCCATGAGTATCATAGTGGAATCCATAAAAGACCACTTGATACCCTACATCTCCCAACTTGACTCAGCAAAGAAGATGTACGATGCCCTAACAAACCTCTTCACAGTCAGAAACATTGGACAAATAATGAGTTTGAAGAATGAGCTCCGTGACATGAAGATGAATGATGATGAAAGCATAACATCATACTTTGTGAGAATATCTCAGTTAAGATATCAACTACAAGCTATTGAAGAAATCGTTTCAGAGAAGGAATTGGTAAACATAGTAATCAATGGTCTTCCCAAGACGTGGGATGCATTTTCCGCAAGCATGAACACAAGGAAGGAGTATCCGACATTTGAATAAATTTGGACTCGATGTGCTCAAGAAGAATCAAGGATCAGTGCAAAAGAGAAACCCCAAAATAAGTACGATGATCAAGCCTTCACAGCAAGATTCAAGAATTTTAGGAACAAAAGGAAGTTTGGTTCAAGGAGGAAGCCAAATCAAGAGAAAGACATTTCAGAAGTACAATGCTTCAACTGTTGAAAGTATGGCCACTACAAGAATCATTGTCCCAAGATAAATAAAAGGAAGGAGAAACATGAAGCATCAGTTGTCGAAGAAAAGGAACCTACAAAGAAGACTAAGCAGGATGAAAGAGACTTCTTCTTCTGAAGGTAACAATACTCTTTTGAGTTCTTGTACATATCTTGTTTGCATCGTATCTGTACATATATTGTATATCTATCTCTTGTAAGATAATGTGTTCCAACAAGAACTATATCGATGGAAGAACAACAAGATAAGGATTGATATCATTGGATAATACATGAAAGAATGAAATGCATCAAGCAAATCATGTGGAAACTATTGCAAGATAATCCAAATAAATCATGAAGAGACTTAGAAGAAGCAAAGATAGAAAGAAGTCAGCAATCAAGAGGAAATTGGAGAAATACTTATGACATTTTGTAGAAGAAAACAAGACAGAAGCATGGACTCTGTTAGACAGAGAGAGCCAATTATATATTGCAGAAAATCATAAGGATGCAGACAGAAGCGTGGACTCTATTAGATGGAGGGAGCCTATTATATGCACTCATACATGAAGAAAGGATTAGGAGGGAGCTAATCCTATGATCCATTGAATATGATGAAGTATATATCCATGGTATTAACCATGAAACACAGTACGTGCTGAGTTCAACCTCAGAAGAAGTATTCTTCGAAGAGAAGCTTTAAAGTATCCCTGGTTGTCCATCTAGATCTGTGATCCTATGATAAAAGAAAGAAGTGGAATCTTTAGGGTATGGAATCTATAAGAAAATCCATGTACCCAAAAGCTAAAGAAAAACATGAGGAAAAACATGAAGATTCCAAGAAAGAAGAGAATCCTGAACAACCAGTCATTGTATCGAGAATCACAAGATTACCAACCTAATATGAAATCAATCAAACAGAACTGAAAGGTGTGATGAAGAACAATGTATGGAAGACTTATAAATGAAAGCATTGCAAGATTCATAACTAGAGGTTCTCCCATATGGAGGGAGAAGACTATGATGATTGCTCGTTCTGGTAAACAAAACATACCTCTACATGAGTCATTATATCATCCATGGATTGGAGTGTTACATCAAGATGAATGAAAAGACTGTTATCCAGAGCAATTGAACAAAGAGCATATGAAGAGAAACCTCAAGACTTTGAGGCATACCAGAAAGAGACTCTTGTATACAGATGGAAGAAGATAACTTAGTGAAGAACCTTCAATTCACAACAGAAGCATGGTGAAGATTCTCTATAACAGAGATATTGTATCAAGACGATTACTTAGTAGATCAGATCTCATGATGACAGAATAAGTGCCACATGGATATGTTCCAGTGTTCCAACAATGATTACTTTATTGATCAGAGCTACATGAAGCCTTCAAAGAAAAACCAGTGCTCCAGAATGAAGTACATTTGAAATCAAGCATTACATTATCCGTGATGAAGTTCAGAATGGAGAAAGAGGTTCTCCAATGCATATCTCCACAGATGAGAAGATAAATAGACATCTTGGTAAAGCTTCTATCCAAGATGAAAGAGTTGGTGTACTCAAGCTGGAGCTCGTGGAGATGACTTACTTATTGAAAAAGGAAGAGATAACTCCTAGGTTGGGAGGGAGCACTAATATGTATTGATTTATGGACAGTCATTTTTCAGTTTGAAAAATGGTCCAGGATGAGCAACTTCCTTTCCAGTTCGGAAAGTGGATTGAGATTTCTGACGGACAATGATTTCCCATTGTGGTTAACATGGGAAATGGTCCAGATTGTTGATGTATCATAGACAGCGACTTCCCATTGTGGTTAACATGGGGAGTGGTCTAGGGCAGTCTCTCTTCTTGAGGTTTACTCAAGAAGACTTCCCTACCTCGTCGAACAACGATTTCTCATTGTGGTTAACATGAAGAATGGTATGTTTTGGAGGTTGATACAGGACAGTCTTTTCCTCTTGTGGTTAATAGAGGAAATGGTCTGGACATTCATTCCTTAGGGTTTATACATTCTCTCCAGGGTGCACTTTGATTAGTGTAGGAGGAATGGCCTAGGGTGGGGAATGGTCCAGGCTCAGCAATCAGGGACAGGTATTCCTTAGGGTTTATACATTCTCTCCAGGGTGCACTTTGATTAGTGTAGGAAGAATGGCCTAGGGTGGTGAATGGTCCAGGTTCAGAAATCAAAACAGTTATTCTTCCTTGCTTGAGAACAATAGTCTAGACAGCTCATCATTGATGTTTTACCTTTTTGAGGGCAGATATTCTTTTATATCTCACAGATGTGAGTGAAAGAGTGGCCTAGATGATTCAGTTTATATCATAACATTGTTTCTGTACAGGTTATCATATGATTGTTATGAAGACTACATGACAGTAGATGTATACTACTGTGGTGGATGTGTTCCATTGTTTGTGACTATACATTACTGATCAAGTATTTGTGTGCTACTTGGTGTGGTAGGGTACCACTGGATTGTAGTTATGTACTACTATGGATAGACACAGTTGTGTTATATTTTGTTTCAATTTCCTTGAAGACTATCAGCAGTATTGGAAATGATTATCAATTAGATGGATAATCAAAGGACATAGATTTCCCAGACAGAAAATGGTTCAGAGCATTTACTCTTCTAGATTAGAAGAATGGCTCTTGTATCACTCTGTGGAGTGAGCATCATGTCTGATTACTCAGATAGAGTATGGCTTCAAGAGATGATGTAGCTGATGACACTGATGATGATGATGGTGCTAATGATCTATTCATGATGTTGATGCTACCGGGTGAATGGTATGTTTTTTTTCTCAAGACCATTACCTGTAATACCTCCCTAGCTAGGAGGGAGTGTTGATATTATGGTAGTTGTGAGAGGTATTTACCTCCACATGTAAACCTGATGAGGATAGAATACTCCGGGAAGCAAGAAGAAACCATAATGAGTTGGATAATAACCCTAGAAGACTTGTCGGCTCAAGAAGATAATTTATATTAGGTTATTAGCCTCCAAGAGAAGAAGTCGGGAGGAAATAATAATATATACTGAACAGACAGATACCCAGAATGAGAAGTCGGCCCAGGCAGTTAGCTAGAATAAATATAAATACAGGAGGCCAGTTCTCATTCTTGTAGGTAGTCTTAGAATTGCATAGCAGCACTTGTGCGCACTGTAGTTGCCTAGTTTCTGCGCAGGTTTGGAGGAGAGTTGTCGGTGCAGCTGCTGCAGCTATTAGTTACACTTGGACTATCTCTTGGCTAGGGTTTGGACTATCTGATCAGCTCTTATTGATACGCTATCCTTGGGGAAAGGTGCACTACCCTTTGTTTGACTATCTAGCCTTGGTTTTTCTTCCAGAGTGATTCTCTATCAAGGTTAAGGTGCTCGGAGGGTGGCTTCAGCCTATGGTTGGGTGAAAAGGGTATTGTCAATGGTAAAACAAGAAAATCCACTTATATTCTAACAGGGCCACCTACCTCACCACTTGTGGAGCCACCTACTCATCCTCATTTTTCTCTCTGCCCATGTTGGCCACAACACACATAGGTTGGCCCCTCAACCTATATAGTTTTCCCTCCCTAACTCCAAGAACCATTGTTGACATGAAGCTAGATCATCTGGGCACAAACAACACCTTCCCATCTTGAAATAATATATGGTACCCCTTCTTCTCAATCTTTGGGACTGAGAGAACACTCATGTTGAGTTCTAGCACCCATAACACATTTGACACCCTCAACACCTCTCCTGACTTAAGCCTGAATGATATTGTACCATATCCTCATACTTCATGCTTGGTTCCCATACCAATATCTACACACAAGTATGAGCCAGTATCCATGAAGTTGTCAAATAACTCTCTAGCACTTGTCATATGGAAACATGCTTTGCTATCCACCAACCAGGTCCCCCTACTGGGGACTGTACCTGGAAGGGTGAAGACCAACAATATCTCCCTCTAGAACCTATATGCAACATCATTAACCTTTGTTGTTAATGCATGCTTCCTTCTTCCCCTTCCCCTCTGGTGTGGATACTGTGAAGCATAGTGCCCAAAGTCATGACACTCAAAACATTTGATCTTGCTAAAATTCACATTTTGTCTCGACTCTGGAGATCCTCTCTCTCTCTCGGAAGAATCCCTTCTTCCTGGAGAACTTCTTCTACCTAGAGAACCTCTTATACCCTTCCTAGTGCAAGATGCAAGGTCTTGGTTCTCATCACTACTACTCTTCACCATACCATCCATATCATCCCTGGACACCAACCAAGTCTCCTCCTGAATACAATCAGTCCATAGTCTATCAAAGTCTGGTAACTTATCTCATTCATAGACCCCGTACACGAATAGTTCCCAAGACCTAGGAAGACCTATTAATGCCACATTCACCAACTCAAGATCATCCACCTTATCACTGATGGCCATAAGCTGATCTCGGATCTATGTAATCTTCATAAGATAGTTTGCAACCATGTCATCACTGGACATATTGACACCTTGAAGTTGATGCTTCAAATGCAACTTCCTACCTATATTCCCATTCTTGTATAAACCTACGATATCATCATACATCTCCTTGGCAGATGTCTTCTCAACAATGTGAGGAATCAAGTGATCCTTCATGGATTCTAGCAACAACCGCCTGGCCTTCACTTCCCTCTTCTTGTGGAATGCCAAATCTACTAGATTAGTCAAGATATGGACCACATCCTCAACATACTCTTTGAGGTCATTCTCCTCCAACAAGAGAAGAACCCTATCCTTCCATTCTCATATGTTTGTTTACCCTTCCAACCTATCCTCAAGCTTCGATGTGTTCACCATCTTGACCCGCCAAGAACAAAACAAGAAATATGCAACCAATTGTATCAATTATGTGTCTCAAATATGAACCCCTTCTCTTCAAATCCCAAGCTCTGATTCCATGTCAATTTTCACATACAACTCTATGTGACTAATTTTCAGATCTGAAAATTGTTTCCTAATGATCTAATAGTAAAACCCTAGTTGTTATCACTGAACAATTTTACACTGGAAATTATTGACTAAAATTATATGCAACAGAAACACAAAATATCAAAGATGAATCATCAACTCATATGAGAAACAATATTTATGTTTTGTATCCTTATCAAATTCAAAAATCCTGAGGGAAAAACCAACCCTTCCATCCATTACAAATATCACCAAATCTGAGGACAAAACCCATCATCTCAGCCAATACAATTTCACCAAAAACTGAGGACAACCATGTCCTCCAATAACCATAAAAATCAGAAAAACCAAACCTCAAAAAATATCATGTTGACGTCACCTGTCATCCTATAGGGACTTGCACATGCCCAGAAAAATATGTACATGATTCACCTTACTAGAAACCTACGTACATACGTGCTTTGCTCCATTGCAACCTACGCATAGGTGACTGTTCCCACTACAACCCACGTACATACGTTATTCTCCTTCATGTAACCCGAGTCCATATGCGCTTCACCTTCATGAAACTTATGTAAAAGTACATAAACCCCTTTTATGAACACCTATGTACAATTTTCTCCCTACCACTTCTCTTCCTCTAGGCTAGATTTGCCACCATACATAATTTCCCTTTGCTGAAAAAATCAAGCCACCTAGCACAAGTGCAGACTCACTTATGCTAACTCCATTCTTTCACAATGAAAATGTCACAATGACCTATCTCCTTTATATACAAGTCCAATGAGTGAGTTTAGGAACCCCTTCTAAACTCAACAATTAATTAGAATATTTTATCCCTCTTTATGGGTGGGACACCCCATCACAAGCCCACAAAGCCCATCAACTTTCCCTTGAGGCCCTAGCCTCATTCTGGGGTCGATTTCACTGAAACAAAAGGCTAATTTGGTGCCAACGAATATCCCACATCCCTGACACCTTGCCCTCTTGTGGGAATACCTCCCAAAGCTACAAAAAACAACATTCCCATCTATAGAAACACTTTGCATCAAGATATATTATCTTTAATTTCTCTTCCATGCTCATTTTGGAGGATGGTCATCTCGACATTTGGATCTCTTATGACCTCCTTTTTTGTTTGGGGTACCCTTTGAGAGTTCATTG
>ML802736.1:160209-177318 GCA_009831015.1 Picea engelmannii | reverse complement strand
TTTTAAGGCAAGATTTCTCATGTAGAGGTCAAAGTCCTCATCAAGTCAAAAATTATGTTTAGCCTCTTTGCCTCCTTTAGGGTGAAACTATAACCCTAAAAAACCCTTGAACTTCTCCAAGAGTCCTAATGCTCCAAGGAAAATTAGAATGATAATGCAATGGAGAGAGAGAGAGAGAGAGAGAGAGAGAGAGAGTAGTGTCTTACACTCTGCACATCTCTAATGGAAGATGTTGAAATGAATGAATGAATCAAAGTACTCTCTCCTTCATATTTTATACAAGAGGTAATAGATGCCAACAATATAAAGTGGGCCTAAACCTCTACAAACGACCTATCTCTACATAAGTCGGCTCACAAGTGGAGAACACTCCAAGTGACATATGTCAAGCTTCAAGGTGAATACATCCACAAGAAAGGGTCCAAGGAATGTGTGTTCCACGAAATGTGTCCAACACTCCCCCTCCACAAGCCTCCAAAGCTTCAATGCTCCTCCAAATCCATGTGCTCATGTAGGTCCACCCCACCTACATAATCACCCTCTCAACCCAAGTGTCCTCAAGTCAAGTACAAACCTTCTTGTAAGAAACCAAGTACGACTATGCCATCCAAGGCTCAACACCCTCCTCCAAAATTCCCAACACTCCTCCAAAGAAAGGTGTCCCACAAGAAAGCACCCAACCCTCCATGTAGCCATCATGAAGAAAGTTACCAAGCTCC
Source organism: Picea engelmannii (assembly GCA_009831015.1). Classification (NCBI taxonomy): domain Eukaryota; kingdom Viridiplantae; phylum Streptophyta; class Pinopsida; order Pinales; family Pinaceae; genus Picea; species Picea engelmannii. The sequence continues at coordinate 176,599 of ML802736.1, read as the reverse complement.
ATAGGTCCCCAATGCTCCAAGGAAGATTGTCATACCAATATCCATGCAGGGTATAGAAATTAACAAGCAAGTCACTCCATTGTGCCTATACATCATGAAACAACCAAGGGTCATCCATACACCATGCACACCATATCACATGAAGCACCCCCAAGCATGGTGTAAACACTTTCAGAGTAAACCCTAAAAGATAACACATATATATACCTTCTCTTTCCATGGTGTTGTAATTTTTTTATGTTGTTGAGAGTTTGTTACTTGTGCAGTATATTGGGTAGTCAATACTTTTTTCTCTTGGTTGTGTGAGGATTATCCGAGTGGCTATCCCTATGAATCCACATGCACATGGGAAAGATTGTTCTACTGAAGGAACCTTAGTATGGGTGCACTAATAATCATGTCATTTAACATTTAAAACACTCATTGGGATTCTTTTAGCAATTGGAATGGTGTTTCTTTTCCCAATAGAATCTCCATTACATAAGCTATTTTAGCATTCCTTTTTATAATTATATGTTTTCTAAGTGGGGCTAGACTTTGGATGGATTTTCAAGGGGTTCTAGGTAATTTATGAACTTTACCTTGTCTGTATCTATCAATATTCCTCGTTTTGGGACTATGTCAAAAGTTTCCCAAACGGTTGTGAAAAAATCATTTTATTGAGTGATTCATATTTTAATTCTCTACGTCTATCGACATCATTTCTAGCCTTCAAACATGATTATTTAGATATCCAAACAATGATCGGTCATCTAGGTATAGTTCTAAGGATTTGTGGATAAAAATATTTGAATATTTCCTCAATGATCTCTAAAAAACATGTTGGTGCATTAACATGAACAAAAACATTCATTTACATGCAAATACTCTCCAAGTTGTTGCAAATGTAGTGAATGGTTAATATTTCTCCCTTGTAAAAAATTGATTGTACCCTAAATACCCATCTAGGAATGAATGGATTTCGTAACTTGCTACCCCTTAAAGGGACTCGTATGTAAAGAGTGTTAGAAAAAGGATCTTTAATCGTCACCTAGTTCAATTTTCTAAAATCCACACATATTCTAAGCTTACCATTTTTTTTCTACCATAATGGGTGAGATCCATTCACCTTCCTTGATTTGGCAAATTACTCCAACATCTAATAACTTATTCAATTATTCTTGGATGTTTGGTTTGTAACATGGGTTCATCTTATAGAGTCTTTGTCTTAATGTTTTTCATTGAGTTGCAATTTAATCTTCACTTCCCCAATTTGTTTTGATATGTTTTTGAGGTCATAATAACTATAAGAAAGTATATCAACAGATTCTATGAATAAGAGTTATTGTTTTTCTATTGTTGTTTTCATACCAACAATTGCATGTTTCCAAATACATAAGGTATTTCCCTTCTCTTGCTTTGTTTACCTTTCTTGTGTTATTCTTTCATGTATTCGACTTGTGTTGATATTTTTTGAATGCATTTATTTCTCTATCGACAAACAATGCTTTTGCGTATTGTTCTAGAGTAGGTCGATCTTTTTCATCTACTAATATAATAAAAACCAACGCCTCATTTCCTTGTGGATTATTTGTTTTTACAAATTTGTGCATTCTAGTTAGTACTTCCTACAAAATAGGGTTTCTACATGTTTATTCAATGCCTGGATGCTCTTAGAATCTCTACCATAATGTATCATAATCTCCTATTTCCCTTGAATTTTATTTGCAATACCATTTGTATCCAAAACCTTCAAGAAATCCTAGTAGAATATGTATTGATATTTCCTTCATAGACATACAATTATTGATTTTATTTTATTTTATATGCATAATCCTCTTCAAGTGTTTGTCTTATAGTTCCATGGTATCCACACTACTTCTCTCATTTTATCTTATGTCCTCTACATAAAACAAATATTTTCCATATTTTCCCCTATTACATTGGACTAGGATTTAAATGTGGTATCCACCATTAAAAGGTCATCTTTCCAATTGTTTTTTGAAATTATTCCCTTTTTGTGATCTTAGGTTTATGCAATGTAATATATTTGTTGAATAAATTTTTGGATCAACTCCATGAAAAATGTGTAACTAAACATTTTCATTAATCTAATTGGAGTTCATTGCCATCAAAGATATGAACAACACATCAAAGGCATGGAGGAAGATTGCTCACGCAATTCTAATAAATATCAATTAAAAGGAGGGAAGTAAAGACTAAAAAATGGTTAGTAGCATGTCAACTTGAGGAAAAACAAACTAAGTTAATGAAAGAACTTGTAAAACTAAAAAGAAAGAAGAAATTAGCCATATTACAAAAGATAAAGGTGAAGCTGAAAAACAAAAAGATTTAAAAATAAAGGAGCTACCAAAGAAAACTTTGATGGAAACTAGAAAAAAGTGGATCTGAAATAAATGAAAACAAACAAATAAAGTTAAGAGTAGAGGAAGAGAAGAAGAGGCAGGGTAAGTGAAAAATGAAGCACAGATATAATAAGAAATTAAGGACAACCAACCAAACAACTTTCCAACAAGATTGCACAAGTCAGAGTACAAGATCTAATATCTCTAAATCATCATCTCTATTTTGAAAATTGCATGCTTTTCAATTTCAATGGCCTCCCTTATACGAAACTTTGAATAATGATCAACCATAGCCAAGATCTTGGTGTCTCTAATGGAAAACGAATGTTTTGTTTCTAGAGACTGATTGGCTAAATCTGAAGAGCGAGCAAGATTGTGGATGATATATACACAAAGTTTGTTTCTAGCAGTATCGATATGCATAGAGTCATTATCCCTTTGCATACAAGTAACAACAAAAAAAATTGCTAGAATACTTAAGATATTAGGATCATATTTATTCCTCCAAATGCCAATAGGACCATTCTTATCTCTACAACGATCCTATCAACCTCTAACAATGTTAAGGACCCTAATAGATGTTAGAATATGAAAGATGTGTGTTTTTTTTACCATTGACAATACCCTTGTCACCCAACCATAGGTCGAAGCCACCCTTTGAGCACCTTAACCTTGACAGAGAATCACTCCGGAAGCAAACCATAAGCTAGATAGCCAAACAAAGGGTAGCACACATTTCCCCAAGGATAGTGCATCACAAAGAGTTGATCAGATAGTCCAAACCCTAGCCAAGAGATAGTCCAAGCCAAAACGTAACTGCTAGCTGCAATAGTTGTACCAATAGCTCTCCTCAAACATGCACACAAGATTGGGCACTGCAGTGCGCACCAGTTGTTGTTCTGCAATTCTAAGACTGTGACAAATGAGAACTGGCGCCTTGTATTTATAGTAATCGGGCAGACTTACTAGGGCCGACTTCTCCTTCTGGGCACTGTCTGTTTAGTATATTATTATTTCTTTTGGCTGACTTCTTCTCTTGGAGGATAATAGCCTAATATAAATTATCTTCTTCAGCCGACAAGTCTTCCAGGGTTATTAGCCAACTCATTAGGGTTTCTTCTTGCTTCCTGGAGTATTCTATTCTCGTTAGGTTCACATGTGGAGGTAAATACCTCCCGTAGTTACCATAATATCAACACTCCCTCCTAGCTAGGGAGGTATTACAGGTAATGGTCTTGAGCACAAAAACATACCATTCACCCGGTAGCATCAACATAGTTATATAGACTAGATAATGACTAGATCATGAGAACCATCATCATCATCAGTGTCATCAGTTGCATCATCTCTCGAAACCATACTCTATTTGAGTAATCAGACATGATGCTCACTCCATAGAGTGATACAAGAGCCATTCTTCTAATCTAGAAGAGTAAATGTTCTGAGCTATTTTATGTCTGGAAAATCTATGTTCATCATTCATTTGGATGATAATTATTTCCAATAAATTGTCGATAGTCTTCAAGGCAATCAGAACAAAATAGAACACAACTGTGTCTATCCATAGTAGTAAATAACTAAAATCTAGTGGTACACTACCACACCAAGTAACACACAAGTACTTGATCAACAACGTATAGTCACGAACAGTGGAACATATCCACCACAGTAGTATACATCTATTGTCTTCATAACAATCATCTGATAGCAACCTGCATAGAAACAATGTTATGATATAAATTGAATCATCTGGGACAATATTTCACGCACATCTGTGAGATCTGAAAGAATATTTTCCCTCAGAGTAGAACAATGAGATATCTGGACTATTCTTCTCAAGCAAGGAAGACTAATTGTCATGTCTTCTGAACCTGGACCATTCCCCACCCTGGGCCATTCTTCCTACACTTAATCAAAGTGCACCCTGGAGAGAATGTATAAAGCCTAAGGAATGCATGTCCCTGATTGTTGAACCTCGACCATTCCTCCTACACTAATCAAAGTGCACCCTGGAGAGAATGTATAAACCCTAAGGAATGATTGTCCGGACCATTTCCTCCGTTAACCATAAGAGGAAAAGACGGTCCTATATCAACCTCCAAAATGGACCATTCCTCATGTTAACCACAATGAGAAATCATTGTCTGGCGAGGCGGGCCAGTCTTCTTGAGTAACCCTCAAGAAGAGAGACTTCCCTAGACCACTCCCCATGTTAACCACAATGGGAAGTCGTTGTCTATGATACATCAGCAATCTGGACCATTTCCCATGTTAACCACAATGGGAAATCATTGTCCGTTGGAAATCTCAATTCACTTTCCGAACAGGAAAGAATCTGTCCAAGCTGGACTATTTTTCAATCTTGAAAATGAATGTCCTCAATAATATTTTCAGTGCTCCCTCCCAACCTGGGAGTCATCTCTTCCTTTTTCAATAAGGAAGTTGTTTCCACGAGCTCCAGCTTGAGTACGTAAACTCTTTCATCTTGGATAGAATCTTTACCAAAATGTATGCTTATCTGCTCATCTGTGGAGATATGTATTGGAGAACCACTTTCTCCTTTCTGGACTTCATCATGGATAATGTAATGCTTTCTTTCAAATGTACTTTAGTCTGGAACACTGTGAAGGCTTCATATAGCTTTGAACAATAGAGTATATCATTGTTGGAAGAACTAGAACATATCCATGTGGCACTTCTTCTGTCATCATGAGATCTGATCTTCTGAGTAATCATCTTGATGTTATAGGAAATCTTCACCACGCTTCTACTGTGCACTGGAGGTTCTCCACCAAGTTATCTTCTTCTATATGCATACAAGGGTCTCTTTCTAGTATGCCTCAAAGTATTGAGATTGCTCTTCATACGCTCTTTATTCAATTTCTCTGGAGAACATTCTTTGCATTCATCTGATGTAGAACTCCAACTCATGGATGTTGCGGATGATATAATGACTCATGTAGAGATAATTCTAGTTTACTGGAACGATTAATCATCATATTATTCTCCCTCCATCTGGGAGACCCTCTAGTTCTAGATCTCGCAATGATTTCCTTCATAAGTCTTCTATACATTGTTCTTCATCACGACTTCTAGTTCCTTTGCTTGATTGCTTTTATTGAGTTTATATCAGGCTGACAATCTTGTGATTCTTGATACAATGTCTAGTTGTTTTGGCTTCTCTTTCTTTCTTGGAATCTTCATGTGTTTCTTTAGTTCTCGGGTCCATGGAGTTTTTTATAGATTCCATGCCCTAAATATTCCATCATAGGATCATGGATGTGGATGGACAACCAAGGATACTTTAAGGCTTCTCTTTGAAGAATACGTGTTGTCTTTCATGGATGTTATCATGGATATATACTTCATCATCTTCAATGGATCATAGGATTATCTCCCTCCTAATCCTTGCTTCAGGTATGAGTGCATATAATCATCTCCCTCCGTATAACAGAGTCCATGCTTCCATCTGCATTCTTATTGTCTTCTGCAGTATATAATTGGCTCTCTTGTCTAACAGAGTCCACGCTTTCGTCTTGTTGTCTTTTTCCAATTTCCTCTCAATTGCTGACTTCTTTCTGTCTTTGCTTCTTCTAAGTCTCTTCATGATTGATTCATCTTATCTTGCAATAGCTTCCACATGATTTGTATTTCATCCTTTCATGTGTATCATCTAATGATATTCATTCTTATCTTGTCGTTCTTCCATAGGTATAGTTCTTCTTGGAGCAGATTATCTTCCAAGAGATAGATATACAAGATATGTACAGAGACGATGAAAACAAGATATGTACAAGAAATAAGAAGAGTTTTGTTACCTTTAGAAGAATAAGTCTCTTCCATCCTGCTTAGTCTTCTTTGTAGGTTCCTTTTCTTCGGCAATTGATGCTTCATGTTTCTCCTTCCTTTTCTTTAGCCCGGGACAATGATTCTTGTAGTGACCATACTTTCGACAGTTGAAGCATTGTACTTATGAAATGTATTTCTCTTGATTTGGCTTCCTCCTTGAACCAAACTTCCTTTTGTTCCTAAAGTTCTTGAATCTTGTTGTGAAGGCTTGATCATCATACTTCTTTTGGGGTTTCTCTTTTGCACTGATCCTTGATTCTTCTTGAGCACAACAAGTCCAAAGTTCTTCAAATGTCGGATACTCCTTTATTGTGTTCATGCTTGCGGAAAATGCATCCCACGTCTTGGGAAGACCATTGAGTACTATGTTTACCAACTCCTTTTCTGAGATGATCTCTTCAATAGCTTGTATTTGATCTCTTAACTGAGAAATTCTCACAAAGTATGATGTTATGTTGTCATCATCATTCATCTTCATGTCACAGAGCTCATTCTTCAGACTCATTACTTGTCCAATGTTTTTGACTGAGAAGAGGTTTGTTAGGGCATCGTACATCTTCTTCGATGAGTCAAGATGAGAGATGTAGGGTATCAAGTGGTATTTTATGGAATCCACTATGATACTCATGGCATTGATGTCACTATATTTGAACTTCTCCATAACTACAAAATTATGCGGTTCCTTCTCTTTTCCTTCTTCAAACTCTGGCTTCACGATCTTTCCTTTCAAGATATCCAACACTTTATTCTTGGCAAGGATGAGGTCAATCCTTGTCTTCCACGCTCTGAATTTAGAAGCTCCATCTAACTTGTTTTTTGACTTCATAGAGTAAGTCATGGCTGCTTTGACTTGGTCAAACCCTAGATTTGAACACAAACTCAAACTTCACGTATTGGCTTTCTGAGAGTACCAGGAGATGCGCTATGCTAGTGCGCACTGATATATCCGGAGATTAGGTCAATTCCTTCACTTAAGGTGCCTCAACAAGAGGATTAGGGTTTCTGCAATTGCTCCTGCTAGTAACCCTAACAGCAGTGTCTTGGAAGTTGCTTCTGCTAGTAACCCTAGCGGCAGTTCCTCAGCGAGCTCAATATCCTAACGGCTATGTTTCCTTCCAACGTTTAGACTGAATGAAGGAGGTGTGGGCCCATAACCAGTTAGAATATGAAAGATGTGTGTTCATTTTACCATTGACAATACCCTTTTAACCCAACCATAGGCCGAAACCACCCTATGAGCACCTTAACCTTGACATAGAATCACTTTGGAAGCAAACCCTAGGCTAGATAGCCAAACAAAGGGTAGTGCACCTTTCCCCAAGGATAGCACATCAAGAGATGATCAGATAGTCCAAACCCTAGCCAAGAGATAGTCCAAGCCAAAACGTAACTGCTAGTTGCAGCATCTGTACCGACAACTCTCCTCAAACCTGTGCACAAAACTGGGCACTACAGTGCGCACCAGTTGTTGTTCTGCAATTCTGAGACTGTGACAAATGAGAACTCGCACCCTATATTTATAGTAATCTGACAGACTTATTGGGGCAGACTTCTCCTTCTGGATATTGTCTGTTCAGTATATTATTATTTCTTCTGGCCGACTTCTTCTCTTGGAGGCTAATAACCTAATATAAATTATCTTCTTGAGCCGACAAGTCTTCTAGGGTTATCAACCAACTCATTAGGGTTTCTTCTTGCTTCCCGGAGTATTCTATTCTCGTCAGGTTCACATCTGGAGGTAAATACCTCCTCCCGCAGCTACCATAATATCAACAATAGATTCCTTTCTCGTGTGGGAGGTCCTACATTAATGAGGGGAATTCTTTCTAGGTTGTGATCAATGAGCACTACATGAAAATCCATCACAATTGTCCTCTCTCTTCAACTTTAAATGAGCATTCTCTCAAAACAAAGCATCACATTTGCATCAATGATGCCAAGATCTTTGCCATGGTTGATCATTATTTGAAGTGTTGTATGAGGGAGGCCATCAAAGTAAACAAGAATGGAAATTGTGTAAATAGAGACAACCATTTAAGGATAAGTAGATCTTGGACTCCCATCATGCATAGTCTCATTGGTAAGTAGTTGGGTGACTAGTGCTTAATTTTCATCCTATTTGAGTTTTGTTTTTGGCTCCCTTTGTCTCTTATTGTCTTCCACTTCTCTTGGTTTATTTTATTTGCCTTGATTTATCTCAGCATTGATTTTGTCCAATTTTTGCCAAGGTTTTCTACAGTAGCTCATTTATTTGTAAAACTCTATTTTTGTTCACTTTTATTTTTTATAGTATGGATAATTTCTTTATTTAATCTTAGGGTTTATTTTTTAGCTTTACGGTGCTTTCTTAAACTTGTTTTTTTTTTCTTTATGCATACATTCAAAAGTGAACTAACATTTGCTTCCCTTTTTTCCATGTAATATGCATTTCCAATAGTCTCATATTATGACGTTTGTGATTTGAAATTCTAGTTGTCTTACTAAGTGTTAATTTAGTGCATCAATAAACTTTATACTTTTGAGTATTTCATCCTTTATGTAATCTGTGTACCTGACCAAAGCCATGAACTTAGCTCTATATTCAATAATAATAATATTTCCCTATCTCAAACTACGAAATTCATTAATCCTCCACTTGAAATAATATTTGGATAAATGTTTTTCCTTGAAACACTTGAAAAATTATTCTCATTTACTCATCTCTATGATAAATCCTTTGATTGCGCTATGGTGATCCCGCCTTCAAGATGCACTATCTATCAATTAACAAATCACTACTCTAGCCTTGATGTGTTTTGAGAATTAATGTAGACTAGATTAGTATTCCATCCTTGTAACACTTGTGTACTTATAACATATATGTCAAAAGAAATTTGTTTAATCTTTTTTTATTTCTATTTCAAAGGTATTGATGTTCTTAAGTTGCTTGTTTAAATGTAAAATATATTGCATCATGTTTCAACATCTCATCCCTATGTTCTTTATATTTACAACAATTTAAATGCACCAAAGCAAAACTCTCATAGATTAAAAATTTACGAAGACTCGACCATAAAATATCAAGGAAAATGAAGGAATCAAAATCTTATCACATGTAATCAAAGTTATCTTGAGAGTCTTCTTGAGGATTTTTCTTTGACAATAATCGACAAAAATTGTACAACCACAACACCAACATCAATTGAAATAACAATCAAGCTATTTTTTTTTTTCATTAGGTGTTTTTGAATACACATGAAAATTTGGAGGTTTGTCTCCATTTTTTAAATAACTTTGTATATAGTGTCGGGTGAAATCATGAAGATGGGTAACACTTTTGCTTGTTTTATGAGAAAAAAAAATTGTATTTTCACAAGTTCTTCAACTTTCGTCATACAAAAGTAATTTTTTTATTTAGAATTTCACTTTACAATAAAAACAAAACTTGTGAAGAATTTTGTTAGCTTTCTAATTACTATTTTTCAAAAAAAAATTATCAATATTTGATATGTCAATTTGACAATTATTTAACAGTATGTTCCTTAAACATGAAAGGAATGATAATGAGCTATGTTTTCCCACAACAATTTATCTATTATTAAACTTACGTTTTTAAGAAATGAAATATACTGCAAAAATCTACAGAGACTCTATTTTATTATGACTATAATTGTGAATCTAACGGATGAATATTATAATTTCTAGAATTTTTTTAAGTTGACCAAGCTGAAAACGTTGCAGATTTTAAACACATGTTTTTGTACACCTTGTATCTATCTTAATTTTTACTTAAAAGTAAAATCTAAATATACCCTTTTGAAAAGCACTGTTTAAGGATTATGAATATAATTTTTTTTTAATTTTCCACTGTATATTTTTAGAGATACAGATATTTCATTTCACGGAATCATAATGTCTACTGAAAATATTATGCAGTGATTTTTTTTTAAATTAAATAAAATTACATAAACATAATGAAAATGAAAACAAATTATAGAAATTGAAAGTAGATTCAATTTTGGAAATGTTGGTGTCATTTTCGAAACCAAATTCTCAGTATTTGCAGGAGTCTGTAACCTCCGAAGTTCAGGTAATCTTGGGGCAATTCTCTAGTTTTTGTTTTCAGTCTCAATTTCATATTTTCGGCTGAAACAATATTATTCCGGCCGAAAGACTAAAATCTAAAGGAACTCATCAAAACTGAACGGTTTCCAAGGGTTTCGGCTGAAAAAACCTTCTTTCGGATGAAAGCGTGTTGAGTGAATTCCGTCGGTCGGAAAAAATGAAAAGATACATCGTATCGTTTCATTTCTCACCAAATCGTATAAATACGCTTTCGGCCGAACACATTTAACACAATTCATCGGATGGACGGACAGATATGAGCTCAGGGATAGGGATTTCAAAGCATTTCTATCACTGATTGCAGTTGTATTCTTTTCTTTATTTATTTCTTCCCTCTGTTCCATAGGCTTAATCTGAGGATCGATATCGATACATGATGGTTTTCTAGAGCACCTAAACAAAGTTTCGAATCATCTTTTTGGTTTTTGTTGAAAAAGGTAATTGATGTTTGTTCAAGATTTTATTGGAATAACAATTTATATGTTGAAAGATAAATGTTGAGCATTTTTTCAAGGTGAAGTCTTTGTTGAACATATATTTTATAGATAACTATAAAAGTCATGGGAAACAAAAGTTTTCACAAGAGAAAATTTGATCGCACTCGAAATGATACTCACCAAAACGAACAAAGGAAAGAGCATTGATGGAGAAAGAAACGAGAACGTGCAAATATTGAAGAAAGAAACGATGATAATGTCAATAGAGATTTTCAACAAGAAGAAGTCCAACCAGGTATGCATGCACATATGATGATCGAGCACATGACACACATTGGGACTGTATTCAGAAAGTACAGAATTCAAAGTATAGAATTCAAATTTAAAATATTGTAAATAATATAATTGATTGTAATTACAATTTGATGTTTCTCAAAAAACATAAATAGATTTGTCTCATAATGTCGAAGAAGACGTTGAAACTGAAATTGAAGCAGAAGGCGTTGAAACTGAAATTGAAGTAGAAGACGTTGAAACCGAAATTGAAGCAGAAGGCGTTGAAACCAAAATTGAAGCAGAAGACGTTGAAACCGAAATTGAAGCAGAAGGTGTTGAAATCGAAATTGAAGCAGAAGACATTGAAACTGAAATTGAAGCAGAACACGAATCACCAATAGGTATGTATATAAATTTAGATAATACAAGATGAACACTCAAGTATATATAGTTTAGTGAATTTTTGTCTGGGTTATGTTTTTTAATATAAACTCTAAATTTGATGCAAATGATGAACTCACTTGTTGGACAGTGATTTCTAGACAACCCTACAAAGATAGGCTTGCAGAAAATGTTAAAGAATTGGCCCGTAATTGTTGGTTGGAAGAATCTCATGTTTCACCACATATAAGGGATGTGTTGCGATGAATAATAGCACGAAAAAAATATGAAGAACATCCAAAACATATATTGCAAATGACAAAAATAGAATTGTTCAATAATTTCAAAGACGAGCACAAAGAAGTTAAAATTTCCATCAATACCTTTGTGCAACAAAAACCATGGTTTGTTAGACCCATCATTGTTCGTGACACTTGTTGTTGTCGTTATCATGTGGAATTTGAGTTGTATTACGACACTTTTTTGTATTTTGGTAAAACTTTATGGCCAGGTTCACCTCCTCCTCCCATATTCCGTGTTTTTATATCTGAAATTCTATGTGAAAGAGAAGATGATGTATTTTACAAAAAAAAATGTGTTGGTGGAAATAAATGTGATTGTTGTGGAAATATGAGTTTGTTTCATTCAAAGTATCATATTGATATAAATGATCAATCATTTTCTAATATAAGAGTCAATTGGAAGAGATATGAATATATAAACAACGCGGCTCCACATTCTTCAAATGTTATTTCCAAAAGGATTGATTTGAAGGTAGATAAAATCTGTGTGATGGATTTTTTGAAGAAGTTTGAGGAAGAAATTTATAAATACACCAAGCATTCACATAGAGCTCGATGGAAAGATCTACAATTCAAACAATCCCATGAAGTGTTTCCACCAGGGACAATTTTGTCTGTAGTTGATTTTGCAGAGAATTACACATTCACTGCACAAAAAGAAATACGGAGTGAATATTATCATTCTGATCAAGTAACAATATTTGTCCACGTTCTATATAGACATGCTCAATGGAGTCTTGATAATATAGAAAGCACCAACGACAATCGACATGTTATAAAAGAATATCACTTTTATATAAGTTATGATCGAGCACACGACACACATTATGTACAACATTGTTTTGATAAATTTTATGATTCATTGAAAGAACACGAAATCATATTCGATCGACATTGGATATGGTCAGATGGGTGTGCGGGTCAGTTCAAATCTCCATGATCATTCTATTGGTTATGTTGTCTTCATAAAAAATTAAACATTATAATTTGTTGAAATTTTTTTGAGACTGGTCATGGAAAAGGAGAGCACGACGGTGCAGGAGCATGTATAAAACAAGCACTTCGAAGGTATCAGATGAACCCTCATGCCGATCGATTTGAATCCGTTGAACAAGTTGTTGAATGGTGCAAAATGGCGCTAAGACATGAATATAATCCATCAAAGAATGTGCACAGGTGTGTCTATATATAAATGTTACACATGTACACAGGATATTTTTATTTGAACGTGTTCAAATTTATATTCAAACTTCAATCATTTTCTTGAGAGATTTCAAGTTAACAAGTTTTTGTCTTGTGCAGGTTTTTTTGGTATGTTGGAATCCAAGATGTAAATAGATCAATCTCACATGATGCCAGTACAATACCTGGGACATGAAAAATGCATTCAGTTAAAATAAAACGTTTTCAAAATGTGTTTCCATTTGATAGAAGAAATGAGTCTTGTTTTTGTTCAGTTTGCATTGAGGACACAAAATCCATAGATATTTGCGAAAACAAAAATGCAAGATATGTTAAACCTTGGAGACACACAGAACTTAATGTAAAAGGGAAAATTCCACTTGCAAGCTCAGAGGAGATGGAATCAAATGAAACTATAGTGTCAGTTGATGGCGATAGAGCTTTTGACCTTGTTAGAGAAGGTAATTTTTATGTTTAAATTTTTTCAAATAACTTGTAGATGTACTTGTGCGATAATCTAGTACGAACTATTTGTTGTCCAATATATCCAATTATTTGCAAGAGATGTTTTTTTCATGGTTGCACCTGTAGACAACACTGAAAAAGTGAAATATTATTTGATGCAATGCACAGAACAAAAGATGAGGCTATTAGAAGATTTTGATGATAACAGTTTTATATATGAAAGAGGATCCTTTGTATTGAAAGGATTATTTTTTCAAGAAACCCATCAAACCGATACTCATGTTCACTTTCAAGACTATCAATCAGATGTCACAAGTTGTCAATATAGTCATTTGGTATGTGGAGTGCACATAAAGTTAATAGAAATTCAATAAAAAAAAAAAGTTAGAAAATGGAAAATGTTCAAAGTCAATCATGAACGAATAATTGAATATGGAATACCATTACGATGTTTTTAAACAAGAGGCACATGTACATTCCATAATTTTTTATTTTTCGTTGAAAGTATATTCCAGAATTTGATGACTTGTTTTGACTATTTTCAACCATATTTCCAAATAGGATATTTATAAAAAGGGTATGTATAAAAAAATTCAGATCATTCTTAAAAAACACAGATAAAATATGGTTCAACCATATTTTATCTTTGTTTTTCAACCATTACACCAATCAAAATTGAGTTGTATACCTCTTGTATTGTGAGCATTTTATTCTAAACTAAAAAAAAAATTAAACGCCATTTCCATTGAACACTTACTTTTTTCAATAGTATTTTTTTTCCATTTTATTTTAATAATAAAATGGTTAAGAACATGTGTTTCCTCTTAAGAGGTCACATGTTCAAATCCAGAGGGGGGTAGGGTATGTATACCTTCGTAGACTTTACCAGTCAAATCGTTGGGTGGAGGGGGGTCCCTTGTCCCACAAACAAGGGGGTCTCATACACCAATTTGGTGTGCTGGCTTGGCCGTGACCTTAAAAATAGATTATTATTATTATTATTATTTAAAAAAATTATTCACATATTTTATATTTTCTATTGTAATAATATCTTGTTTCAAATTTTAACTAATACTGATTTTTATTTTATTTTACGAGCATTATATAAATTAAATTTGAATTGAATGTATCTCTTTTATTTTGAATATTTTTTTTAATTATTGTTCTAAAAAATAAAGAAAAGTTAAAAACATCTCTTTCATTTTGAGAATTTATTTTATTAAGGGTATAAGAACTTTGAAGTGAATATCTCTTTTAGATTTAGCATTTTTTTAATGACTACATGATAAAATTAAAGAAGAGTTGATCATCTCTTCCATTTTAAGGTTTTATTTTATTGTCACATCATTTTGAGCAATTTATTTTATCATTATCACACAAACCAAAAAAGAGTTGAATATCTCTTTTATCTCAAGATTTTATTGTATAAACATTACCTATAATTAATTTGGATATATTTTCTATCTTGAGAATTTGATTTTTATTTTTATTGCACCAATCAAAGAAGAGTTGAACATGTTGGATTACTGAAAGGGGGGGGTGAATCAATAATAGAGAAATTTAATCATTTTTAACCATATAATCCAAGTGTTATATCAATGTAGCATTATCATCCAATAAATGCAGATTAAATAAACAATGAATAAATGAACAATCATACACATACACAATACACCAATGTTTTACATGGAAACCCAAAGCAGGAGAAAACCACGGAATAGTTTTTATTATATGTCTTAAAGAATTACATTCATTGGAAGCACCAACTTCCTTTGTTTTTCAGCTGCAACTGGAAGGAGGCTCCAACCCCCTAGTTTCTCAGGCTACAACCTGAGGGAAGCTCCAAATCCCCAATTCTTTGGCTACAACCAGAAGGAGGCTACAACCCCCTATGTTCTTCAGCTACAACTGGAAGGTGGCAACAACCACATGTCCTTGCCCCGTCCAACCACCCTTAAGTAGAAGTAGAATGATGGAACCACTGTCACACTATCACCATGAGATATACCGCTATAAACCTATACCAATAAATCTGAACCATGAATCAACCTATACCTGAACCTGTAATCAACTTGTATCATAAACAAGTGCATCAACCATGCACCAACTTGTACCAAACAACATGTAATCAACCTGTACCATAAACAAGTGCATCCAACCATGTCCCAAGTAAGTACCAATCATGTGTCAACTACTCATCAATATGTACCAACATCATCAACTATGAACCTCATGTATGTGCCAACTCATCAACTTCTTGTCTCAACCATGTACCCAACATGTACCTTAACCAAAATCCCTCATCAATTTCCTCAACAAAATATGATTTGTAACTATGTAATAGACCCGTTGTATATGATCACATACCTTCAAACCTTCCTTAAATTTGACAACAAGAGACTAACATCTTCATCAAACTTCTCACATGACTAGTTTTTGGATTAGTCAACAACCCTAACTTGAAATGATGATAAATTTGTACCTGTAATGAATAAATATCTGAAACTGATATGAAATGTTCTTCAGTTTTTTTTGTGTAATTCCTCCAGGTGTCACTACTTGAAACCTCTCAAAAAAGGATTTATAGCAAAAATGGCATACCTTGCTGAATTCTGGCTTATTCTAGAGAGCGAACTTGTAGAGCGTTCCCCACACAAAATGTTTGTGGAATCGATCTGAAATTGTTACAAAACATACTAAAGACTTTACTCTAACTAACACATTTGGTGTCACTGAATTTGGATATGTTCTGAAGAAGTTATGATGTTTTTACCTGAAACATTAGTTTTTGACTAGTTTCAGGACTAGCCACAAACCCTATTTTCCACGAAGTGTAAATCCAAACATACAACGACCCACAAGCTGAAATTTTTACCACAGATACTTGGATATGTTGCCTCAATTTCATAGCAATTTCAATCTCTGAATCATTCTATAAAAAAATTTATTGCGAAAATGGTGAGATGACCTAAAAACAACATACCTTAGAAAGCATCATCAAAAGAATTTATTCTTCCTTGAATTTCGGCCTGCTTTTCTTCACTTTCCT
>ML802736.1:138327-156400 GCA_009831015.1 Picea engelmannii | reverse complement strand
CTTCTGACTTGTTCTTGAGAAAGAAAACTGCAGTCATTCTTGTATAATCATCAACTAATAACATAAAGTATCTCTCACCTTTTAAGCCCTTTGTTGTAGTTGGTCCAACTAGATCAGTATGCACAATTTCCAGTGGTCTTGTTATTGAATATTCCTTTGATTTGAACCTGGTCTTTGTTTGTTTTCCTTGTTGACAATGCTTGCATAAAGTGTTGGTTGGTTTCGTGATCTCGGGCATTTCTTTGACTACTTCTCTTTTGTTGACTTTGACAAGGTTATCAAAATGCATGTGACCCATTCTTTTGTGTCATAGCCAACTTTCATCTTCCTTTCCTAGACAACACTTTTCATTTCCAATTGCACTTAACACATATATGTTGTTTGAAGTTCTTGTAGTTGTACCGACCAATTTCCCTGAACCTTCTCTTCTTATCTCACACTTTTGTGAATCGAAAGTAACTTTGTGATCTTAGTCACACATTTGACTCACACATAGAAGATTATGTTTCATATCTTCTACCAGTAAAACATTTTGTGTCTTTTTATTCTTGTTCCCAATTCGGATTGTGCCTTCTCCAATGATTTTGGTTGAATTATCATTTCCAAAGGAGATTGATTCATTTCTTTCCTTTTGCAATGTAAGAAATTTGTCTCTATCATCTGTCATATGTTTTGAACACCCATTGTCAACATACCAACTGTGTTTCTTCTGCTTAGCTTGTAAAGCGACTGTGCATTCTTCATTTCTATACTGATATTTTTTTCTTATCCATGTCATTTTATGAGGTTCTTGTCTATGACTGTTATTATTCTGTTGAGGTTCTTTAGGAGGGACTGTCATTCTGCAATTTTTGGTCATGTGTCCAAAATTGTTACATTTGTAAAATTCCACTTCAGTGCTCAAAGATTCAAACATGTTGTAACTTATTCTTTGTGTTTCACTAGGTCTTCTTGAATAACCCATTTGTGTGTGACTCTCAAAGTTGTTATTGTTCATGTTGTTAGCTCTGCAATTCACAGCTTTATGTCCAAAATTATTACATGCATAACATAAACCAAAAAATATAGTTTGATACTTGGGAGTTGAAGATCTTCTAAAAGGAGGTGCTATAATGAATCATTCTTCTTCTTGAGGCCTATCTTCTTGTTGTTGATTCAAAAATCTGAATCTTCTCGGTGGAGGAGTGTCCCTGTAATCTTCCTTGTATATATTCCTATCCCTTTGGATTGTTTCTGCATAGCTTTTTGGATTTGTTTCTTTCTCTGTTGTTTTGGAGCTTGATCCCCTTTATGTCTGATTGTATCCAAGTCCAAACTTGTCAAGATGATATTTTTTACTGTTGATAATGTCATCCAGAACTTTTGAGCTATTCTGCATATTTTTCTTTTGAATATTCTTTCTTAGTGTGACAATCTCTGCTTCCAAGTTTCCAATGATCTTGTCATTTTCTTCTAGTTTTTCTTTGAGTTCTTCTTCAATTCTTTTATCTTCTTCTATTTGAACCTTCAATTTTGTGATCATTTGTTCTAGTTCTCGAGTGTCATTTTTCTTGTCTAGTTCTGCTTGTAGTTTCTTGTTTTTCTTCTTTTCTCTTCTAATAACTTCTATGGCACACATTAATTCTTCTCGATAGTCAACTTCTGCCTCTTCAATTTCTTCTTCAGATTCTTCATATCTTTCTTCGGCTTCTTCATATTCTTCTTCAGAGTCTTCTTTGTCAGAGTCTTTTACTGCCATGAATAGAACTCTTCTCGTCTCACTGTCACTGACTTCATCTTCATCTGATGATGAGTTTTATTCTTTGGTGCATAAGCTTTTCTTGAAAACTTTCTTTGTAGTTCTTTTGTCTTTATATGTGTGTTTTCCTTTTGAGTGACCTTCATCACTTATTTATTTTTTATGAGGACATTTGTTAGCAAAGTGACCAATACCATCACAATTAAAACAAATTAAAGGAAGCTTACCTCTATACCTACCATTGGTTCCCTTATTCAGTCTTTTAACGAAGTTGGCCACTTCTTCATCATCTTCCGAGACGTCACTGTTGTTGTTATATTCTTCTTATTGTTGTTTCTTTTGCTTTGATATTTTGAATTCTTTGAAGGTTACTTCTTTAACATTTGGATTTTCATTTTCAGTTCTCATTTCATATGCTGTGAAGATTCCATGCATTTCATCCATGCTTATTGAGTTTAGATCTGATATTTCTTCTAGTGTTGATATCTTAGGGTTGAATCTCATAGGAAGAGATCTTAGTACCTTTTGAAAAATTACAGATTCTTCGATTTCTTCTCCCAATCCTATGATTGCATTCACTGTTTCATCGACTCGTAAGAAGTAGGCTGCAACATTTTCATCTTCCTTCTTTTTTGGTTGTTCAAACTGACCTATATAAGTTTGAAGCTTTGCTGCTTTGACCTTTGTATCTATTTCATAAATATTTTGACGCTTGTCCCAAATATCTTTAGTGGATTTACAATGTGCAACTTTGGTGAATACCATATCACTGAGACCATTAAAAAGTGCATTTTTGGCTTTGGAATTATTCTCACCAAGTTTCACAGCTTTGTCATTTGTAGGTGGAACTATTGGTGATGTGTATCCATATACAATTGATTTCCAAACTTGAAATCCATGTGCATGTATATATGTATTCATCCTTATGCTCCAAAAAGCATACTTATGTTCATCAAACTATGGTATTCCATTTTTGTACAAGTTGTTTCTCTCCATGATCTACCTTTCAATGGTTAAACTAGTTTTTGAAGAAACCTGCTCTGATACCAATTGTTGGATTACTGAGAGAGGGGGGGTTGAATCAGTAATAGAGTAATTTAATCATTTTTAACCATATAATCCAAGTGTTATATCAATGTAGCATTATCATCCAATAACTGCATAGTAAATAAGAAATGAACAAATGAACAATCATACACATACACAGTACACCGGTGTTTTACATGGAAACCCAAAGAAGGAGAAAACCACAGAATGTTTTTTCTTATATGTCTTGAAGAATTACATTCATTGGAAGCACCAACTTCCTTTGTTTTCCAGCTACAACTGGAAGGAGGCTCCAACCCCCTAGTTTCTCAGGCTACAACCTGAAGGAAGCTCCAACTCCTCAATTCTCTGGCTACAACCAGAAGGAGGCTACAACCCCCTATGTTCTCCGGCTACAACCGGAAGGTGGCTACAACCACTTTTTTTTTCCCCGTCCAACCATCCTGAAGTAGAAGTAGAATGATGGAACCACCGTCACACTATCATTGTGATATATACTGTTGTAAACTTGAACCATGCATCAACCAGTACCTCAACCTGTAATCAACCTGTACCATAAACAAGTGCATCAACCATGCACCAACCTGTACCAAACAACATGTAATCAACCTATACCATAAAAAAAAGTGCATCCAACCATGTACCAAGTATGTACCAATCATGTGTCAACTACTCATCAATATGTACCAACATCATCAATTATACACCTGATGTATATGTCAACTCATCAACCGCTTGTCTCAACCATGTACCTAAAATGTACCTTAACCAAAAGCACTCATCAATTTCATCAGCCAAATATGATTTGTAACTCTGTAATAGACCTATTTTATATGATCACATACCTGCAAACTTTCATTAACTTTGACAACAAGAGACTAACATATTCATCAAACTTCTCACATGACTAGTTTTTGGATTAGTCAACAACCCTAACTTGAAATGATGATGCTTTGTACCTGTAATGAATAAATATATGAAACTGATACAAAATGTTCTTCAGTGTGTTTTATGCAATTCCTCCAGGTGTCACTAGTTGAAACCTCTCAGAAAATAAGTTATAAAAAAAATGGCATATCTTGTTGAATTCTAGCTTATTCTAGAGAGAGACCTTGTAGAGTGTGTCCCGCACAAAATGTTTGTTGAATCAATATGAAAATGTTACACAGAATACTTCAGACTGTACTCTAACCAACACATTTTGTCTCACTGAATTTGGATCTATTATAAATAATTTATCATGTTTTTACCCAAAACACTTGTTTTTTACTAGTTTCAGGACTAGCCACAAACCTTATTTTCCACGGAGTGTAACTCCAAAAATACAAAAAAACATGAGCTGAATTTTTTACCATAGATACTTGGATATGTTTCCTCAATTGCATAGCAATTACAAGGTTTGAATCATTCTAGAAAAAAAATTATTGCAAAAATGGTGAGATGACCTGAAAAAAAACATACCTTAGAAAACATCATCAAAAGATTTTATCATTCCTTGAATTTTGGCCTTGTTTTCTCCACTTTTCTCATAAATTCGGCTTAGATATCATTTGGTTACCTCATAAACCTATAGGTATTAAATATTCTCAAGTTTTATTTAAATGAGAGAGCCTTGTCTCTTATTTATACTCTCCAAGTAGCTTCCTTAAAAACATCTTCTAAGTCACTTTGCCCACTTTCCTCATTTTAGGGTTAACCCATTTCTAATTTCTCCATTAAATTTATTATTTAAATAATTGATTTTGTATTCACTTTGAATTATAGTGCACTCATCACATCACTTTATTATTTACCTTTAAAAACTCTTAAACCACTTTGACCTTTGGGGGCTTCTAGATGACATATGAGGGTCCTCCAACTTCGTAAGGCCATAACTCTCAAACCTTGAGGAGTTATGTGACGTTCCACATACCACCAGAAATGGAATGACATGTAATATCCATATAAAATAGTATTACCTTAAAATATATCAAAACTCATATCGTTATTCATCAAACAAACTTGGTTCCATTACCCAAACCTGGGTTCTTCAACTTCTCGTGGTCATAACTCTCTAACCGTGAGGAGTTATGTGATGTTTCACATACCACTGGAAATGGAATGACAAGCACTATCCATCTATGATAGTTTCACTAAAAAATGCATTGTTTTTCATCTCATTATTCCACAAATAAGCATGGGTTCGCTAACCATACTTCTAGGATAACTCAATCCACAAAGTGTCTTCCCGTGATGGCTTTCACCATAAGGGGACCACTTTGGAGTTCATCCATTTCTACTTATTATCAACCATGATAAGACAATAATGAGTCATCTTTACATAAAACAATCTTGGGTCCATTACCCAACCTTTATGATACGGGGCTTTCTTCAAGGGTTGACATCAATGACAACCAACATTAATCAACGAACATCTCTTCTATCCTAGATTTGAGAGCATTGACTTCTTTAAGTAGTAATTTTTTTTTTTCATTTTTTAAATTAATATTCTAACAACTAAAAACAATTTAAACATATCTTCCACTTGTTGTAATAACACTTTACTAATAATATCATATATATATATACAAATATATTCATTCTAATTATTAAGTTGATTTACATTTAAAATTTGAAATTATTTAGAATCTTCATTTTAATAATTAAGTTGATTTTCATGTAAACTTATTTAGAAGTGTTAATCATTAGAATTAAATTGTAATTAATAGATAGATCTTCTCTAACAAAGTTAAGGAAATTAATACAACATTGTCTAAAGTCAAGTGAATTAAAATGTAATTAATAGATCTCTTCTCTAACAAAGTTAAGGAAATTAATACAACCTTGCCTAAAGTCAAGTGAAGGCCCTTACAAAAATGTGGGTTTATGTGAATAATACTAAACCGTAGCCTGCAAATTGTTTTCCTAATGTAATTCTCTTTCATACATGTTATCTGAGTTGTACAAGGGGTATGTGTTGTTCCTTAGCATGTCTAAAACACAATGCTTGAATCCATACCTCCTCCTTTGAATTCCACATTGATTACCTTCTTCCAAAATCAAACACAAGTTTTCTGAAAAGAAATTGGTATATCAAGAAAATTTCTTCATTTTAGTGCAGTTCATACCAGCATAGGATTTGCATGGTTTAAAGTGTTTTCTACTACCATATATTCTCAAATAAGTTTTGCATGGTTTAACATGTTGTCTACTATCATATATTCTTAAATAGATACGCAATGATACAATTTTGTATGTTTGACAATTCACTTGTTTCTTGTCCATCTATTGAGTTTGCATATTCTTAAATATATAAACAATAACACATTATTTTATTATTGACTTTGCATATTCTTAAATAGATAAATAACAACACATTCTTGTATTATTTCACTTTAATTTTTTATTTTCATTTATTTAATAGATCTCATATGTTTATCTTCCCTTTAGTTTTTTTATTAGTTAAGTACATCTATGTAACCAATTTATTTAACAGAATTCATATGTTTATCTTTCCTTCAGTTTTTTTTATTAGTTAAGTACATCTATGTAACCAATTTATTTAACAGATCTAATATGCATATCTTTCTTTTAGTTTTTTTTATTAGTTAAGTGCATCTATGTAACCAATTTATTTAGCAGATCTCATATGCCTATATTTCCTTTAATTTTTTTATTGGTTAAGTACATCTATGTAACCAACGGAGTCATTAGTAAACTAAAAAAAAAAAAATCTTTTAATATAAAATTAATCTACAAAAATTATTCTGCCAGAGTTATTTGATGATATGTCAATAGAATCATATTTTTGGCAGTCCATAGTAAACATAAAATGAAACATTTAAATTAATACATAGCAGAAAAGTATTTAAGAGTTTGTAACCAACAAGCTCATTAGTAAACCAAAAAAAAAAAAAAACTTTTAATATAAATTAATCTGCTAAAATTATTCTGTCAAAATTGTTTTCAATGATATGTCAATAGAATCATATTTTTGACAGTCCACGGTGAACATAAAATAAAACATTTAAATTAATACATAGCAGAAAAGTATTTGAGAGTTTGATGCTTAATTTAATGCATTGTAAAAAGAAGAATATACAAAATATTAGTTCATTACTAATTAACTTTGCTAGTTTTTTTTCAACTTTGAAAAATCAAATATGAGACAATAAATTGTTATTTTGAATTCAAAAATTATGATATATATATATATATATATATATAATCAAAGTCTGAATAGTTGCACTGTAAAATACATAAGTTCCACACCCATTTTAGGATGATAAAATGGACTAAGACATTTAACACCAAAATTCTGGACTATAAACCATCACTTAAAGATAGATCACCTCATACCTGCAATTCAAACCTACAAAAAAAACAGAATTCAAAAATTAAAAATTTACAATTCAAACATGCAAAATAATACAGAATTCAAAAATTGTAATTAAAACAAAATTGACATATATACCAAAAGAGTTAAGTCTCATCCTCCAACATATTATTTCCCACAAAATATATTGTAAACTTGTTTTCCACCAAATATAATTTAGGCATATGTAACAATAAAAAACAATAATAAAAAAACAAATAACACATATTAGCATAGATATTGTAACTAAATATTAAATAAACAATAAGAAATAATAACATACCCAACCACAGTTAAATAGATTTAAGATAATTACTCTCCAATTAAGAGAACACGATTTAAACAATTTGTAAATCTTATCTAAAATCTTAAAAAAAATTAAAGAGAAAAATTTTGTTCTTGGTAAAAAAAAAATTGAGTTAGAGTTAGATAATAATCTGAAAATAAAAATAGAACTATGTATGAAGAAAGTTCACAAATATCCATATTAAGTCATTCTTCCAATGAAATACTTATCTCCTTGTGGATAAAGTCTCAAATCCTTCACGTGAAATTCTCCTTGTGGATAAGGTCTCAAATCCTTCAGGTAAAATTCTCATCCCAGGTGATGTTATTGTGTTCTTGGTAAAACAAAGTGTGAGTTAAAGTTAGATAATAATCTGAAAATAAATACAAGAACTGTGTATGAAGAAAATTCACAAATCTCCATATTAAGTCATTATTCCAATGAAATACTTATCTCCTTGTGGATAAAGTCCTGAATCCTTTAGGTGAAATTCTCTTTTTGGATAAGGTCTCAAATCCTTCAGAAATTCTCATCCCAGGTGATGTTATTTGATCATATTTACACATCAATAAAATACTAATCTCCTTAACAGTAAAATACTTCTCTCTTCTTCTGCAGTGGACATATAATAAAATTCCATAATGCCCTTTCAAACTAAAGGACTCATAAATCTCCATATTAAATCATTCTTCCAAAAAACTACTTATTATCTAAAAAGTTCACAAATATTCATTTTAAAAACCATTCTTCTGGAATATACTTATCTCATATTTTTGCGGTAGAATAGATGTTCTCATATAATCTTGCATGTACATGAAGAAAACACAAATATGCACATATATATTAAGTCATTCTTCAAAAACCATTTAAATGGGATGTATTCATATTAGATATAATGAAATGTTATTTGAAATTATGTGTGAGCTAGCTCACATATACAGTGTGTGTTAGCTCACATATACAATACGTGTGAGCTAGCTCACATATACAATATGTGTGAGCTTATTTGTAAATCTAATTGAATGTTGGTTTTTGTGATTAGTAACCAATTTAATTAAGAGTTTGACAATAACTTGGCAAGAAGGAATTCACTTCGTTGTATGTAGAAAACACAAATTTGTCCATACTACGACATTCTTGGACAAGAAAGCAAGGAATGCAATCGAGGAAAATTTAGAAACTTGAACTCTTTTCTGATGTGAGATAGAGTCTGTTCTCAAATATTCAAATGTTCAAGTTCAAAATTAGGTCTTCATCATGATCTAACCTTAAATAAGTTTGAATGTACACCATTTAAGACAGCGATAAACTTATCTACGGGTTCTATATATTTCAAAATAATTGATCAAAGCATTGAATAGGAAAGGCTAAACTAAAAATTTGAGAAAACAAAAATTTGATAAAAGTAAAAAACATACATTTATGAATCATCCTAAATGGACACATCCTCCTCAAATATGGGTGCTTCCCCTGCTTCCTCCTCAATCTCAATATCCCTCACAAGCACACTCTCAAGTACTATCTTCTCCACATTAGCCTATATAACAAAAATTTCAAATTTGAAAATTTGAAAAAATAAATTTAAATGATTATAACACGTTAAATTTAAATGATTTTAAGACATTAAATGATACCTGTGAACTCTCACCCTCTTCAAACTCTCTCAATAAGAATTGAGACAAGTTTGTCCAAGTAATAGGAGATGGAATAGGGATCTGTGAACAACACAACTAAGAACTAAATCTAGGATTCAATGTGTTCACAACTATACAAAATTGTAAATGTTGTTTATCTCTTATTTAAAATAGTGAAGATTGAACAACTATTAGAAAACACATACCTGATTCAACCCATCCAAATTTAAACTTGTAGAATCAAGTCCCCTACATAAAGAGATTCATTTAACATATCTCCAAGCTACAATTAATGGCAATAACAACTCGATTATTTCTATAGAAACAATGATATATGCATCTAGAATTAGAAGTAAACTATCATAAAATGCATCAAACGTTTCCTAACTAGAACACATATCAATCTATGGTTCGGGTCATCATTTTGAATGACCTTCTTCTAACCATCCTGACAAAATTTTGCATACTCCAAAACATCTTATGTTGACATAGTATCTAACTCTGCATCTATTTTATAAATAAATGCGGCCTGGGAATTGGCTTTCACTCGCTGACGATTCATGCCAACATCAACACCATAAAAAATCACTTCCAAATTTTCCATGATTGCAGTCCTGACCTCTTTGTCAACCTCTGATGTTTCCTGCAACTTTGAATGTGAAGCAAATGCCCATGTTAGGCAAGGTACTAAAGGTTGTGGAGGCCTTGGCAATGTCACACTTTGATATGCCCATTTGCGATCATATGTATGTCATTTACCAGTCCCATAATATTTGGACAGTAAACTACTATAATCAGGGTTCATGTGAAAGAAAAACTCTTCGAAAAAATGTCTTGCAAAATAGTGTGGAACCTCATCGTTCCATAGAAATTTCTCATATGCCGCCAAAAATCTATTATACAGATGTCCTGCAATGTCAGGGTGCTTAAAATATTGCACCTTCAACATCTTTTTCTTTGGCCCCTCTTTGAAATTGAACATTGAAAAGGCATCTTCTTTTGAAACTCTATTTTTTATTATCTCTCATTTATCAGGGTCCATCACCTCTGACTTTCATCGCCTCATTAGATCGACAAAATTGTCTGTGGTTGGCTCCATCTTCTGATATGCGTCCATAAAGTTTTCCAATGAATGCAAAACAATTTGCAAGCTTTATTTACTCTCATGAGGGAGTTCCAAGACCACGAAATCATTTTCCAACCTCCTTTTAACACCTGAGCATTGCTCAAGCGTCATTGTTTCAGTAATCCCTTCCTAGGGAAGTCCATCACCAACATCTGAATGATAGGTGGACGTAGGCGTGTAATATTGTGTGTCTTGATAACGCGACCTCCTAAATCCACCTTCACCCTCTGCACCGACATTTGAATCTTCGTTACAACCACTCTCCTTTCATTCTCATCCCTTGCTCTAAACTGATTGTCTACACACACATTTGAAAGCAACTACAAGATTTAACTTCACATAAATTTAAATACAAAAAAATACAACAAAAATAAATAAAATCATAGAAAATTATCAGAAATATTTTCTTGCCCAGAGGGATTCCCTACATTCTCAGGTGTATGAGTATCAATGCACAACCTATCTAAGAAGGTTGTATCCATAGCACCTTCTTGAGCAGTTTCTGCAGTTGATCTATTCACAGACTCGTTTGAAAATCTCCTCTGACGAGATTGTTTTTGGTCACTGGGAGTCTCAGTCGAAGGAGTTTTTGTTCTTCCTTCTTAGGAGAACCTAAAGCATTTGCAAGGAATGCTTGGAGAATCTCGTGTCAACATATCTCCTCAATATCTCCTCAATGTTTGGAGAGTTTATTAAAAAAAATGCAGAAATGTACCAAATTTCAAGAAATTAAAAACAGAGAGGGAAATTGAAGTTTTAATCAATCAAGCAGTAAATGTACTCGTTCATAAGAAAGCGCAAATACTAAACATTCAACCATGAATCAATCAACTCAAATATAAGTAAGGTATAGACAGTAGGAAAAATTTGTATCCTTCACTCATCATCCATGCACAGAAAAGCAGGGCATTTGAATCTATAGGTCTTTAAACACCGAAGTGACGACCGTCGATTTGGCTCCTGGCCGACTGCTCAGGAACAGACTAATGACTAAAGGGATAAGGGATGAAATATAAAACCGCAATCTTTTCATAATAATCAATAAAACCCACACAAAGAAATCGTTGAAATCAAAAGTTGGGTTCGTCAAGGGATTGTCATTCAACTCAGAGGTTTATCATTCACAATGCAGAATTTATCAATAAAAATACAGAGATGTACCCAAGTTCAAGCAATTAAAAACACAGAGAGAAATCGAAGTCTTAATTAATCAAGCCGCAAAGGTACTCGTTCATAAGAAAGTGCAAAGACTAAACATTCATCCATGAATCAATCAACTCAAATATAAGTAAAGGGATAGACAATAGGGCAAATTATTATCCTTCACTGATCATCCATGCACAGAAAATCGGGGCATTTGAATCTATAGGTCTTTAAACACTGAAGTGACGATCGTCGATTCGACTCCTGGCCGACTGCTCAGGCACGAACTGATGACTAAAGGGATAAGGTAGAGAAGATAAAACCATAATCTTTTCATAATAATCAATAAAACCCACACATCGAAGTCATTGAAATCAGAAGTTGGGTTTGCCAAGGGAAATCAATTCAGTAAAACAACAAGAAAGTGGATTACAGATACAAGTTAATAATTTATTAATGGTAAGAATGAGTGATATATATTTTGAAGAAGATGCAATTGAGTGATTATTAATTGTCACAAAATTTATGGTGGTAATGAAGCCTATTTCTACAAATAGTAATGTGAGTTTTAATGGCATATATATTTTGAAGAAGATGCAATTGAGTGAGTCTTAATTGTCACAAAATTAATGGTTCCAAATGGTAATGTCTACAATGATGCTAATGGAGTATTTTAGGTGATATTCTTACATTATCTTTGTGATCTAGAAAATGTTTATCCTTCACTCATCATCCATGCACAGAAAAACAGAGCATTTGAATCTATAGGTCTTTAAACACTGAAGTGACGATCGTCGATTCGAATCCTAGTCGACTGCTTAGGCATGAACTGATGACTAAAGGGATAAGGGACGGAAGATAAAACCACATTTTTTTCATAATAATCAATAGAACCCACGCAAAGAAGTCATTGAAATCATAAGTTGGATTCGCCAAGGGATTGTCATTCAACTCAAAGGTTTATCATTCACAATGTATTAGAACATTTCTTTAAGATTCCTTAAAATTTCCCTATGGTTGGATCCACAAAGACCACATATAATGCAATGCATTAGAATCTCCAAAACAAAGAGTTTAATCTTCATAACCTCACGCACCCACTAATAACATAAGAAATATTTAGTAAGTGGTGCACAACAACTTGTTATACCTTTAATCTTAGCACATAAGGAATCTTTCTTTACGAAGTGGTGCACTCTTATCTGATCACGGATTAGATAATGTTATATTATATAACATATGAACTATGCAAATGTTATATTATATAGTTGGATCACTTGAGAGATTTAAGGACAAATTCTTGGATAGTTGTGGATATGGTTGAACTAAATACATAACTGTGAAATATTTTATGGTCACCTTAAGTTACATAAAGGGACCTAATTGTACTATAAACTAAGGGATTTCCACTAAGGGATTTCTACATTGAGTGGATAACTACCCAAAATTAACTCAATAGCATGTGCATAATCTTTGAACATGGTTTAATCCACTAAGACCACATATATATTCCTTATAACATTTCTTTAACATTCATTAAAAGTTCCCTATGGTTGGATCCACTAAAAAAAACGTATTAGAACATTTCTTTAAGATTCCTTAAAAGTTCCCTATGGTTGGATCCACTAAGACCGCATATAATGCAATGCATTAGAATCAACAAAACAAAGAGTTTAATCTCCATAACCTCACACACTCACTAATAACATCAACATGGGATGGGTATGAGGGTTGTTTGTATTCCTAATATAAATTTCCAAGAGGTGGAGCAAATGTAATATTTGTGAGGCTTAGTTGGAGTTAGAAATCTAGATAAAATGTAATCATATAAGGTGGAAATTCACGTTGATTGAGAGAAATCATGACAATAATTTCAAATGTAAGTGCATCATAACCTATTGTAAACATAGTAATGTAAGTTTTAATGGGATATATATTAAGAAGAAGATGATTTTGAGTGATTCTTAATTGTCACAAAATTTATGGTGGTAATGAAGCCCATTTCTACAAATAGTAACGAGAGTTTTAATGACGTATATATTTTGAAGAAGATGCAATTGAGTGAGTCTTAATTGTCACAAAATTAATGGTTCTAAAGGGTAATGTATATAGATATCCACACTCCCCTCGTGTTGTGGGAGGGTCATGCTATCCACACTCCCTTAGATGTGTGATGACTAATACTAGTTGTCTACTAGAGATGTTAGGTTGAAAGGTTTGATGCTTTCACATTTGGATTATATCTAGAGTTAGTTCAATATAGTCGAAACTCCAACATATTTCAACAAAGAAAGGGATGGGAGATGCGAGATGGAATTAAGGGTTTAAAGGGAGCCTAGTTATTCCAAGTCAATTGAGGATCATATTTGGGATTTGATGTGTGATTCCTTGTTTCCTCACATAGTTCCTACCATGTTTAAATTATAATAATTCAATTTTAAAGATGGATGAATGTTGAATTATTACTCTTTCTTTAATGAGGATTATTTGAAGTTTGATTTACTTTATTTATTTGTATGCAAGATTAGTTGTGAACATTTTTAAAATATGCATTAGGAACATCGTTTGTTATTATCGTCTATGTGTGGGATATGTGTGTGCTAGCTA
The DNA here is from genome assembly GCA_009831015.1 of Picea engelmannii. Taxonomy (NCBI): domain Eukaryota; kingdom Viridiplantae; phylum Streptophyta; class Pinopsida; order Pinales; family Pinaceae; genus Picea; species Picea engelmannii. Next base: position 142,465 of record ML802736.1, on the reverse strand, counting down.
TGCCTAAATATCCAACACAAATACAATATTATGGTTCAATAAACACATTAGTTACTAATGTCTAGGTTATTAATGAATTAATTAATAAGTTGTCAATTTGAAGTTATATTATATGAATATAAATATCATCAATAAGATAATAATTAGTTCCCATCTATAAATATTATATGAAGTTATAATAAATGAGTATAATAATTAGTTCCCATCTAAGACTCTTTTATTTCTATATTAGACTTTATTATCCAAAATGAACTATTCGTTATAATTATTTGTTTAGTCAAAGGGTCACTACAACTCRAAAAGACCACCAAAGTGGRAGACTGGTTCCTTTTTKAGGAGTTTACTATGATAAGAGTCTATGGTTTGGAAGAGAAGCCATATCAAAAGTGAGTGTTGAATTTGGTAGAGAAGCCATATCAAGAGACTGAAAAAAGTGAAATTCATTTAGTTATTGACTAAAAAACTAAGCATATTAAATTAAATATTGATCAGATGAATTTCAAGGAAAAACCAAATCTACACAAGTAAGCGCAAAGACTAAACACTCAGCCATGAATCAATCAACTCAGAGATAAATAAGGAATAGACAGCAGAACAAATTGTTATCATTCACTCATCATCCATGCACAAAAAAGTAGGGCATTTGAATATATAGGTCTTTAAACACTAAAGTGACGATCGTCGATTTGGCTCATGGCCGAATGCTCAGGCATAGACTGATGACTAAAGAGATAAGGGACGAAAGATAAAAACAAAATCTTTTCATAATAATCAATAAAACTCACACAGAGAAGTCATTGAAATCATAAGTTTGGTTCACCAAGGACCGTCATTCAACTCAGAGGTTTATCATTCACAATGCACAGTTTATCAATAAAAATGCAGAGATGTACCCAAGTTCAAGCAATTAAAAATGCAGAGATGTACCCAAGTTCAAGGAATTAAAAATGCAGAGATAAATCAAAGTTTTAATCAATCAAGCCGCAGAGGTACTCGCTCATAAAAAGGCGCAAAGACTAGACATTTAGCCATGAATCAATCAACTCAAAGATAAGTAAGGGATAGACAGCGTGGAAAATTCTTATCCTTCACTCATCATCCATGCACAGAAAAGCAGGGCATTTGAATCTATAAGTCTTTAAACACCGAAGTGACGACCGTCGATTCGGCTCCTGGCTGACTGCACAGGCACGGATTGACAACTAAAGGGATAAGTGACAAAAGATAAAACCACAATCTTTTCATAATAATCAATAAAACCCACACACAGAAGTCATTGAAATCAGAAGTTGGGTTCACCAAGGGAAATCAATTCAAAAAAATAGCGATGGGAAGGGAGATGCGAGATGGAATTAAGGATTTAAAAGGACCTAGGTGATTCCAAGTCAATTGAGGTTCATATTTGGGATTCAATGTGTGATTCCTTGTTTCCTCACATAGTTCCTACCATGTTTAAATTATAATAATTCAATTTTAAAGATGGATGAATGTTGAATTATTACTCTTTCTTTAATGAGAATTATTTGAAGTTTGATTTACTTTATTTATTTGTATGCATGATTAGTTGTGAACGTTTTAAAAATATGCATTAGGAACATCGTTTGTTATTATCGTCTACAGTGTGGGATATGTGTGTGCTTGCTATACCTAAATATACAACACACATACAATATTATGGTTCAATAAACACATTAGTTACTAATGTCTAGGTTATTAATGAATTAATTAATAAGTTGTCAATTTGAAGTTATATTATATGAATATAAATATCATCAATAAGATAAGCATTCAATAACTTTGGTCAATATGTGTGAAGTAATATTATATGAATATAAATATCATCAATAAGATAAGCATTCAATAAGTTTGGTCATCAATATAAGTAATTTTTAAATTGTCTTCAATATAAGTTATATTAAGATGAGGTGGAGCAAATGGAGCAAATGTAATATTGAGAGGCTTTGTTGGAGTTAGAAATCTAGATTGAGAGCAATCATGACAATAATTTCAAATGCAAGTGCATCATAACCTATTATAAACATAGTAATGTGAGTTTTAATGGGATATATATTTTAAAGAAGATACAATTGAGTGAGTCTTAATTGTCACAAAATTGATGAAAATTTACCTTCTTTATATTGAATTAGTTTGAAATTTCAAAACTTTAATAATTACATCATTTCTTATTTATCTAAAATTCCAAAAATACTAAAAAAAAATCTTATATAAAAATAAATGGTGTTTATTATAACCTTTCTTCATTAACTTTATATTTATATACCCATTTTAATAATTATACTATGTTTCATTTACCTATAACTATTTATAAATAGGATAACAAATATGGTCGCATGAAGATGTTAATACATTCCTATATTCATTCTTATAGATGTCACAAAGTCATATATAGGTGTGTGTCCTTTATAGATGGACATATAGAAAGGACTTCTTAAGTGTCATATATATTAATTTATAAAAATTTATCACAATAGATTAGACCATAGTTTCTAAAATTAATTATATGGAATATTTTGTTTTAAAATTAAGATTCAATTTACTATTTGTATAAGAAAACAACATAAAATGCTTAAGAAAATAACATACCAACCATGAACAAAATTAACATACCAATCATGAACAGAAATAACAGAATTAATTATGTTATATTTCTGTCATATTTAATTCAGATTTAATTATGTCAATTCTGTCATTTTTCATAAAATGACAACAAATCCAACAAAGATCAGAAACACACATCAGTTTAGCTATGTATTACTCTTAGTTATAACAACATATCAAACACACATCATAGAACATGAACAAATCTTCCTGTATGAGTCATAACCCTATATTATGTTGAGATCATATAGACGCGTAGAGTAGATTATCATAAGTTGAATCTAAAGGATGTTGTTGTATTTGTATTAGTACCAAGTTAGAACCAATCCCATAAATATGAAAAGGTATAAGTGCATACATGTAACATATGAGCACAACCAGTATAGGTCTTATTCATATCCTATACTAGGAGTAGGACCCTAATCAATAAGAATGCAACATCAGTGGCATTATGAACGAATATGATGGAATTACTTCTAAGCAAAGAATGTAGTGTAATATAGTTTGTTCACTGGGTTTGTTGTGGTCTCATATCATATTAGCTCATTACTTCATCATGTTCAACCCTATACAATTAGCTGGTATGATTACAACAGGTTTGATTCATGATTCTATACACTTCCTTTATCCCTATTGTTTCCATGATTGTAATTTTTAACTAAAAATTTAAATTTCCTAAAAAATTAAATTAACAATACTATTAACAGAGAAGTGGAGTTTTTGTCAACGTTGTACTTATTTTGCTCATATTGCAGCAACTGTTATAGACATATTTTTTGATTTCAATCTTTTTGTTAGGTCTGTTAAATATTGTGATATGTATTAGGTCCTTTATGGTGATGTTTCTTTACAGTGGTTGGCAGAGTCTAATTTTGTTCAGTTTGGGCACTATTCAGGGTAGTGGTAGCCCTGTAGCAGTCATTCTTAGCCCTTGGTCTCACTGTTTATAGTTAGAATAGCTAGTCTGTGTCCTGCCCTAAAGTTTACAGTCTCTTCAGGCCTCTGTCTATTTTCTGCAACTCTGTCTATTTGCTTAGCGATTGTATGGATTTCCTATGGAACTAGGCCTTTGCTATTGGTTCTAGATCTACTTATCATGTTGCTTGAGGTAATACATGGACATGGCTGAATATAGCCCTGTCCATGTACATTGACATGCCTGAATTCGGGCATGTCCCTATACATGGACAAGGCCATATTTGTCCCTGTCCATGGACAGGTCCGAATTCGGGCATGTCCCTGTACATGGACAGGGTCGAATAAGGCCCTGTCAACATTCTAAACAAAATTTCTAAACTCAAATTTTTAACTAAAAATTTAAATTTTCTAAAAAGTTAAAATTTAAACATATTTGAAATTCGGCCCTATTTAAAAATTTAAAATTCGGCCCGGTTTAAAAATTTAAAATTTAAACACAATTAAACATATTTGAAACATGTTTAAAAAATTAAAATTTAAACATAAGAGATATAGCCATATTCGGCCATGTCCATGTACAGGTACAGACCCGAATTCAGGC
>ML802736.1:102501-119450 GCA_009831015.1 Picea engelmannii | reverse complement strand
TCACAATCCACTAATGCCCAACACAAATTTAACCTCTAGTGGCTTACCTTTGACATATATATGAAGGTCAACACTCCAAATTAAAAGAACATTTAGGTGCCAACCAATGAGTGTTAGTGTTTTATGTCAATTTGTTCGCCATTGTGTATTTTTGTTGCCAATGATGATGATGATTATCATCCATCAAGACCAACTTTAGTCTATTGTACCTTAAGAAAAAAAATTGTGAGAAATTATTTTGTTTGCTTTAGAATTTTTTTCGTATTCTCAAAAAGATTGGAGAGAAGATTTGATCTCCGTAATTTTGACGAATTAAAAGTTTATGAAGGCTAGTATTATTACAAATATTAGATATGATGAAAATATCTAGTTACTCCTTAAAATATAGTAAGGTAATAAGATACATTAGTATAGCTTTAAATGTCAAAATGATAATTGGAAGTGCTTTGAGAATTCTAATGCTACCAACCACTAATAAACATAAAAAAAAAATTTATCATCAATCACTATATATGGATATTTATGTGATGACCCAATGCTAATCATGGTTGTAGTTTGCTTATGGATTTTTATGCAATGACCTCAATGTTAACCTTAGTTGTAGTTTGCTTGTACTCCTATGGATATGATTGTGGTTTATGATACTTCAAGGTGACATAAAATTCATTTACTCTATTAAGAGCTAGTGATACTAGAAGTGAAAACACAATAAGATGGCTATTATTGAGAAGAGCTCAAAGAGGTTAACGAGGATAATGGGAAAAAAATGAAGCAATGAGATTTAAGGTTTGTGAATTGAAGATCAATGTAGGTAGCTATACATTTGTTATAAAATTTGAGATACTAGTTATTTGAAAACTAGAGAGAATAAGTTATTAATGTAGAGTATAAAAGAAGAATTCTAAAGTAATTCATATATCTATGATTAGTTATTTATGAACTTGGTAGTGGTAAACACTAAGTATCATGGTGTTTTTTAGGTTAGTGATTAGTGATAAAATATGTGATAGAGTAAGTTAATCTTGTAGCATATAGATTTTTTTAATTGCAATTCAATAAAAAAATCAAATATGAACAAAATTTAAAAAAAAAAATTATAAACAAAATTTTATTATAATAAGATAAATTTATTAAATCATCAAAATTTCAAATCAATAAATATCTAACTTTCTATATTATTAAATAATTAAAAAATATATAATTATAAAGTTATTTTATATTATTAAATTCTAACAATTAAAAAAATAAAAATTATTAGAAAGTTAGAAAATACTAATATCTAACTTTCTATATTATTAAATAATTAAAAATATATATGATTATAAAGCTATTCTATATTATTAAATTCTATCAATTAAAAAATATAAATTATTATAAAATTAGAAAACACTAATATATAATTATTACTTTCTATATTATTAAATAATTAAAAATATATATGATTATAAAGTTATTCTATATTATTAAATTCTAACAATTAAAAAATATAAATTATTATAAAATTAGAAAACACTAATATATAATATATAATTATTGAAAAAATATATCATATTAATTTATAAAATTTGAAAAAATACGTCATATTAATTTATAAAATTTAGAACTATTATTATTATTATAAAATATTTTCTTTCCATTTAATTTTATTATAAAATATTTTTAACCTTTCCTTGCAAATTTCATTCGATCAAATATACACAATATGTTCTTTATATTAAAGTTCATAGATCTGCTTAGTATGCGGACCCACTTAAAGTGGGAGTTACACCGATGTGAAAGCCAAAATAAGAACAAACTATAGCCATGATTGGTCCCCAAGATTAAAACACTGTTATATTAAAAAAAAACTCATTTTAATTACCATTGCAAGCTAACCAGCGTTGAAACTTGACATTCCATAGCACGTTTTTCGGGGATTATAGGCTAAGATTTTTTATGGCTGTCAAATTTATTTTTACTTTCATATATTTATGAATTCAATTAGATATATTTCTGCCTCTTTGCCTGAATACAAACAAGACTCAGTCTCCAGAGGCAAAGGACTAGTCACTCTGTCCTGGTCACTGCTAAACCGTCACAGAATAATAAGATTATAGGGAAGGATGCCCTAAAATTGCAAATTGCAACTCACAATCTAATGAGTGTTTCAGTGTTTCTCCGCAGATCTGTATAATATCTAAATGTATTTTTTTGTTAATTATCGCCTGCTGATTTGCTACATATGTTTTAGATTTGTAAATCGCTGTTATGTTTTTCTTTTAAAAGAACAATAATAAGTAGAAGTTACCTTGTATACAGAGCCAAAGCCCCCCCTTCCAAGCTTATTGCTTTCATGAAAATTTTCTGTTGATTCCATGAGATCTTCTAAGGTGAAGATAATTTGCTTCTGCTTGAGTAGTGTCGGTTCCGAGTAATTTTCATGTATTTCTGTGTAAAAGAAAAGGTGAAAAAGAATCTAACAGCTTCATTTCTGTGTAATGGATTACTGGCCTTGCTGAAATAGCAGATTTCAGTTTCCTTCGCGTCGCAAACAGGAACAACGATCATGTGGCCATGTTTCTCTCGGCTGGAATGGGCCATTTCATGCCCTTTCTGCATCTAGCAAGAGTTTTAGCAGCCAACTGCGGCTTCTCCGACACATTTATCACAACCAAAGGCAACGTTTCTCCTTCTGAAAACGCACACGTCCAGGGCATCGCTTCTTCGGGTTTCCACATTCGCGTGGTTCAGCTCGAGATTCGATCTTTGTCATCCGAGGGAAGAAAGGACGATGATCCATTTTTTGCGCAGTGGTAAGCCATTGGGCGCTCCATGGAAGCCCTCAAAGAACTCCTCATCACCAATCTACTCAACTCTTTGGCATCGCGGCCTCCAATTTCTGCCATTATTACGGACCCAGTGCTGACTCCTACTTTACAGGTCACCGCCAAGCTCGAACTCCCTAATTACATTCTCTTCACGGCTTCAACATTTACGCTTGGCTTTGCGCTCTACGCCCCCGTTTTGGTCTCTCGGGGCTACGACTTCAGCGACGAGGAATTGATATTGAATATCCTCGCATTCCCTCCGTTTCCCACCACCCAGATCGCACAAGCTCTTAAGAGCAAAAGCCGCATCTTCTACAGAATCTTCATTTCCAGCGGCACCAATCTCCCCAAATCCTCGGGTATTCTCGTCAATACGTTCTCCTAGCTCGAAGCTCTGTTTATCGACGCCCTCTGGAGCGGAAAGGAGATGGAGGGATTACCGCCCGTGTATCCAATTGGACCTCTGTTTCTGCCATCGATGTCGATGAAGAACTCCAATACATTAAAGCTGCAGTTGAACCCTGACCAGGACGACGACGACGATGATACTGCAAAGCGGTGCCTACAATGGCTGGACTTGCAACCCACCAAATCTCTGTGAAGATAAATCTCTCTGCAACGCCCAAACTTTTTCTTCAAACTTTCCAATGAAACACAATATAGGCTAGGTGGATTTAAAAATTCAAAATTTGAATGGGCATTGATTCTAGGAGCCATTACAAAATTCAAAAGATCGTGCCATTAATGCATTGTATTGGTCATCCATCAACGATCCATGTCATATATCGTAGACGCCATACGATATATGGCATCGACACATTCAAATGATGGTTGATGGAAGGTGCAAGGAGCATGGTGCATGATAGTTTAAGATGGTGTTGCAGATGATACATTAAGATGGCGAGGTAGCCGGCCGAAGCTCTGACGTGATCGGCGACGGGAGTTCGGACACGGAAAAGGACTGCCGGCAAAGGTCTGTTTTGTTTAGCCTTTAGCCTACGCCGATCAAGCAATATCACTATCCAATCAAAATGCAAACAAATGATGAAGATAATCAACCTTAAAATCACACTCAATTACAATGTAAAAATGCCTCAAAGATATGGATAATAGAAGGTTTGGTACAATATAAAAGCTCCATAATGTATGTGTTTGAGAGTGGAGTTTGATCTACCAAAGTTGTGAACTAACCTAAACAAACGTAATCTACTCTTTGGGACTTGCCTTTACCTAATGACATATTTCACAAATAATCATCATATTTGTAGAAAAATTTAATACACATGCATCCCTTGCCATCTTTGGTTAAATCCACCACCAAATAGCTTATTACTTCAAATCAATTTCCTTTGTTGGGGAATCCATTTGCTTAAGAGACAATGGATAAACATCAACCAACAATAATTTGTACATATCAAAAGGCATATGGAGATCTCAAAAGGCAAGTAGGGGGTGTATAACTCTTCAATAAGTGTAACATCAAACACAAAGAATAATTTGTACATATCAAGAGGCATATGGAGATCTCAAAAAGCAAGTAGAGAGTGTGTAACATTCTTCAATAAGTGTAACATCAAACACAAAAAATTAGTTTGCATATATCAAGAGGCATATAGAGTTTGAGTTTTCTAAAGGCAAGGAGAGCATGTGTAACATTCATCCATAACTATAACCTTCAACAATTAAAAATATATGGGTGTGTACCATTCTTCAATAAGTGTAACATCAAACACAAAAAATTAGTTTGCATATATCAAGAGGCATATAGAGTTTTCTAAAGGTGAGAGAATGTGTAACATTCCTCCATAACTATAACCTTCAACAATTAAAAGTATATGAGTGTGTAACATTCTTTAATAAGTGTAACATCAAACACAAAAAATTAGTTTGCATATATCAAGAGGCATATAGAGTTTTCTACAAGCAAGGAGAGCATGTGTAACATTCCTCCATAACTATAACCTTCAACAATTAAAAATATATGGCAAGTTTATCTTGACAAATTGAAATCCATGTTTGGTGTAAATTTGCATTTAATTTTAAGCAATAATGAAAGCGCAATAAATAATTATCCAACATAGACAAAACAACAAAGACTACTCTTGGGCAAGAGGTTAAACTGTAACCAGCAGTAGTATCTAGTCTCATGTATGACATCAACGCTAGATGCTACTAGAAACCACATGACCGCATAGCTTCAATGATGGCCAAAAGGGAAACTAGTTTTCTTGTGGATATTATCTAGGCTAAAACCGCCTTTTGGTCCTAGAGTAAGACCTAAAATTGCTTTTGATTGGCTAAGAGCTCATCTTAACATAAAACTATTTTTTATTGGCTAGGAGCTTGTTTTCCTCAGACATAAGGAAGGAAACATGTAACGACCCAAGACCCAAATGCATCTAGCAAGAGCAGAAGTCTACCCCCTTACGGACCACCAATGAGTTATTTCAGGGAATGTGGTTTTCTTTGAATAACGATGATGAGTTAGCATACATTTGCAGATAACAGCCGGTGATGGTTGTCCTCAATACCAGTTAACCATTAAGTTATGATAGGTTTTGCCACTTTTAGTAAACAAAATAAAAAAAAAACAAATACAAGTATTATATATAAATGTTCTAATTAGAATTTACCAGTGTGAATAGCTTTAGTTTAAACTGTTGACTTGTCCCATAAGATTTTAAAGATCTTGCAAATGAATTGCCCATAGATGCCCAAAATTCCTAATAATATATAATAATGAAGGAGAATACCATGTTTGATCTCCACAATTTGATAATAAAATGGAAGTTTTGGTGTTCCACCAAGTTTCTAGGCATGGGGATGCATGCAGATGGGAACGTATCCAGGATTTGTGTGTAGAAGCCCCTAAAATTATAGGGAGCATCATTAGAGATTTTGGGGTCCTCAACAAGGGACTCCACATCGAATAATAAAAATTTAAAATTTAGATGTAAGAAAACATAAATAAATAATACACCCTAATTAAACAATGATATTTGAATCAATTAAAAATCCGGCACTCTTTTTTGGGAAGGGGTCATCTAGAAGTAGGCCGTGTTTCAGAGTTACTTCCAGTTCTAAGCATCCCTGAAATGTCATCTTGGGAAGGAAACAATCCCCTTTTCATCGTAGAATCCCAACAATGTTTCATAGCTTCCCCCACACACCAACTGCTGCTGGGCACATTGCCACTGGACTACCCTCGTCCCAAACGCACAGGGAATGTGGTCCCTACCATAGGTGATGCATCCCCGTGGAACACTAAGGAATTTTATAACATGTTCAGTTTTTCTTTGAAAAATAGAATTGGTTGCATATTTTTGAAATGGGATACACTTCAAGAAAAATTAACTTACTATAAACCAATAAGCTATTTCCAGTTCCAATATTTACAAGTTAAACATAATGTTTAAAACCCATGATTTTACATCTTAATTGCTACCTCCTTACTTTATAATGTGAAAATTACTTCAGAGTCACCTCCATTCTACAAAGCATACATCTGCAACTTTGCCAATTACCCAGCCACTTTCATTGACACAGAAATATTGATATTTCATACAAATATCGGATAGAATTGCTCAAATATGAGCTGAACATGATCTTGCTCATCCACCACTCTTGAGATCACAAAGACTGCAACATTAGGTAATGCCATGTCATGAGTTTTATCAACGCAGGAATTTGCAAATGTTAAGAAGATACTACAGTCCTTCAATAAGAGGAATGTTGCACTTAACTATCTACAGATTTCTCAATTTAGGTAGACAATAAGGCCGTCAAACCGCATTCACGTAAGACCTGGAATCTTACCAGATGAACATACATGAGAGCGCAGCATATTACTCTTTGCTTGTAGAAGACCAATCTTTTTTCCTACCAGCGAGAATACGTGAAATTTGCAAGCCTCTACTGAAGGCCTGATTGAAGAGCAAACGGGTCTGGAACTCGGATACAAATGGAAACCAAGCCAATATAGCAACTGGTGTAAAAAGTAGGAGTCCCATTACATATTCATAACCACGAGCAAGGGCACGAATTGACTCCAAAAATCCAGTGTGCTGAAATAGAGGCATGCAGGCTTGTGCAATCTACACATGCACAAAATCCAGACATTAAGCTAATAAGTATAAACTACAACCAACTCCCAATTGCAATTAGAAAAATAGCTGACAGATAGAATGCAAATTCATCAATGCCAACTACCTGCAGCAAGGCCCATCCAGTAGGCATGAATGCAAGGAAACATGCAAACAAGTCTGCTACAGTTAAGCCACAGACAACTATGAGAATAATGAGAATTGAAACGAAACCAATGAACAGAAGCCCCTTCAGAAGCCGGAACATGAGCTGATAATCTGCACTGATCCTCTGCCTCCCCATCGCTACAGCCTATGGGTGCAAAAATAGAACAAAATAGTATACAAATAAGATTTATAAAAAGAAATATCAAAACCTATTGCCAAGCAGTTTAGAGTAAGATAAAGATGATTAATATCATAACAATGTTTTCTGTCAAGGAAACCAAGAGCAACATCCATACAGAAAAACCATATTTTGGGAATTATTCCCCTCCAAACTGGTAAGATTAAACAAAAAAGTTAAGTAGCAGGATTGTCTACCTTCAATACCACTAAAACAATTGCAATGACAAGCCAAGATAGTCCATATACCTGGATTTTGTTTATAAGACAAACATTAGAGTCCAAAAAAGACATACCATCATGATCACTCCAGTGAATGATGAAGCATATTTTAACAATAACAGAAACTGATTAGAAAGTGTACAAGTCATACCAGAACACTCTTGTTGTCATGTGCAATATTTAGGTGATAAACTATTCCGTATTGGTAGAGGAAAAATCTAAGTGATAACAATATCTCCCAAATCCGTCCCTGCAAGCCTGAATACTTGAGATGCTCCTGTTCCTCATCCCACCAGGATTCCCAACTCTTTTCCTGCGGCACACCAATACCTCCATGGTTGTTGATCCACTTGTTCCAATCTGTCCAGTCATCTACAATTTTTTGCCACTCAAATCCAGAAGGATTAAACAGGAAAGGTGCAAATAGCCACGTCCCAACCATAAACCACATGGAAAAAGTGATTAAGATATAGGCTAGAGTGTTACGATATGACTGGCCATAGACATTGTACACAATCAAGAGCAACATCAACTCAAGTCCTTTGACAAAGTGACTACGTGAGTAGAAGCGGTAGTTATCTGCGAACTTGGCATGAAAGACAACAAAACCACGCCCAGTAGCTCTGTATTTTGCTCCACCATGAAGTAATGTTCGGCCATAATAATGCGTCTTTGTCCCAAGAGAGAAAGTAAAGAAAACCGAGGCCAGCTGCAGCTGCATGACCACGAAATCACTTAAGGCTGTGCGGAATCCTCGTTCTAGGCCAATCTCCATCACCATAGGTAAGGCCATTAACAGACCAAGCTGGACAAATGATTGTGAAGCAAGGGCTGCTTCAAGAGAACTATTATGTTGTACAGCAGCTTCATGTATCATTGCTCTTTCAAGTCCACTCAAAACCAGATACAATCGACCATACAGAAAAATATACACTGTAAGCACAGTCACCTGCAATACATATACCAGAACAAATTGTTTACATTTCAGAAGAGTGCTTCTGAATCGGGCTATTCTGCAAGGTAATTCCTGAGTTAAACTGCTGAACAGTCGATGGGATGCAAAAACATACTCAAATGACAAAAGTTGAAAAGCTGAGTGCAATTTCTACCTACCAGAGAACTGAAATAAAACCCAACAGTAGTGAAATAGCACGACATCATTCGGAAAAAGTCAAACCGGTGTCCAAGCCGATAAATATCACGACTCAAAGTCTGTTCACCATTCCCATTTGCCACCTTTGCCTCAAATTGTGATATTTGATTGAGACCCACATCACGACCTTTACCCACTTGCATGTATTCATGATGAGTTACATTTCCTTTCCGTAGTGTAGAATTGAATCCTACGAAGAAAAAGATAAAGTTCATATGTATCCATCCATATAAAAACGTGTAACTCGATCAAAATATATTAAGGTAAATAATTATCAGGGGCATAGAAAAATCACAAAAAACTTACCTGCAAAAATGTCCTCACTTAAGTTGATAACTTTTGAAGCTTTACTTATCCCACCTCTTGTGAGGTGAAACAATCTATCAAATACGTCAGGATGTCCATAGTGAAAGCGCACCCTTAAAGCACAAGAAAGAAGAAATGAGTAACAAACAAAATATGAACAAATTTGCCTGCAAAATTATGCAGCAGTTAATTACCACCTTATGGTAAATATGAACTAGGTCTTATAAATTGAAGACACACCCAGATTCCAATGCTACATAAACTTTTGTACAAGGGACATTTAATACATTTTATATATCAATACCCTGTTGAGTACACAACACACCCTAAAAAAAAATTGCATTTTTGGGTACCACTTTTGTTTAATAGGTTTTCGTTCTTCAGATTTTTTATCTTTTCCATCATTTCATGTTTATAATTAAAAAATAACCATGCATCTATTCACCCAAAAGCCAAAAAAATATGCATTTCAAAAAAGAGCAAAAAAAATCAAATATGTTAGAAAATTCAAAGAGAAAAAATGTTGTTTCTAGAAGTACTGATAGGCTTGTCAGCATTGGGAATTTTTTTTAAAGATTTCTTCTTCTATAAGTGCCAATACCAACACATACTTTTCCCTGACAGGCCAATAGGTTTAACGGGGGTCAGGGGAAAGATAAGCATTGTCCAATTCATAACGAATCACATCTTACGCCAAAAGCCGATAAACCCAAAAAGAGAATATTCCTCGAAAATGCAATCAGGGGTTGGTATAGAAGTGTCAAATGACACAAATCCTAAAACCTCTGATACACCTTTTTGCCAACTCCCCGATAAACAACCAAAGCACGTCGATGGTCAAATTGACAGTCAATGATAAGGTTTCTTGAACATTTTTTCCTAACACTTCGATAGAATCTCCAAAGGAATATTCTTTTCAAAGGTTTACTCTAGATGATGTCAAACATTTCTCTCCAACTCCCGATAAGAGAAACAAAGCGTACTGATAGGACAGAGAGAATATGCTCTAAATATTCTTTCGGGGGTTCGGAGAAAAGTGTCAAATAACACATTTTAGGAACCACCGATACACAACTGCCAACCCCTGATAACAGAAACAAGCTGCACCAAATGCAACGATTTTCGAAAGTGCCGATAAGTTAGAAAGTGAGATAAAACCGTGCTACTGATCATCAAAGCTGCTTTAAATTCGAATATAGCGGTTAATGGTGGCATTTAAACCTGCAGATCTATAGGATCCCGCTGAAATGATCAAGATTGCGTCTGGGATTTATCCCTAGGTCCTTTAAATTTGAGCTCAGGTTGTTGTTTATGTCATTTGTGATCAAGTGTTCGAGAATGTGCTACAGAGAAGAATTCTGCTTTAAAGCTAAGTGATTGATTTGAGAGTCAAGTCGTGGAAACAACAATTGGATTGTTTGATCTGCTGCATCTATTTTTTCTACGTCATCGATTCTAGTAAGTTCTCTTCTGTTAAAATTCTTCTCCGAACAGGTTTGCATTCAGTGCTTCATCATTGCTACTTCTTTTTTGGGATTCAAAGCGATTGATATGTCCTAATGACTGGTTTCTTTGACAGGAAAGATGTCACCAAGAAGAACCACCACTCAACAGTCCGCGAAGAAACCAAAAGGAAAAGGGAGAGAGCTTGGTGAAGCATCTTCTCCTATACCATTGGAGGGATCGGAGACGCTAAAGAATGTAGAGCTGTTGATCAGAGTTCCTTTGAAAAAGGTTTTCGTACAGCCACCATTATATGATTATACAGAGACACTGAGAGAACCACCGGAACAAAGGTTCTCCTTCCTACATGGAATGAACTATTCTTTAAGATAAGGGATAAAGATTACCCTGCATCAACACCGCACAACGACCTAGCCATCAGAGCAATCGATGACAAGGATTTTTCAAATGTCTGATGTTCTCAGCTACATATGGTTGCAACAATGACTCTTGTTTTTTCTTACATTGGAATGGATTATTAGCCATAATGACAATAAAAACTGCATAATTAACGATGAACAAGTGCAGTGTGTGGGCATGTTTCTCCGTGTGGAAATTAGCAAGTATTACAAGCTGTCTAAACCAGACCTATTACTCAACAATGATTTTGTGGTAGCATTTCATAGGCAGCATGATGTGGTCAAGATAGTGGCCAGTTGGTGAAAGGAAAACAGGAAATTCTTCAATCAGTCTTTAGGGTGGTACACTGTGACAGGTCCAAGGGAACCCTATATGTATGTTATGATCTTGATTTTCCAGCTATATGGGGAGAAGGATTTCTCGCGGTTCACTTAGGCATCGGTGTCGTAAGCATACGTAGTAGCTGCTACGGGGAAAATGTTCAATTGGGGTGCCATCATTGCAAAACAACTTAGGGGTCAAATTAAACAGGTTCAAAACCCATTGCCAGGTGAAGTGCCCTCATTCTACATGGCCACTTACTTGTTAGACGTTATGTGTGCACAAAATGCCTTTTTTGAGATGAATAAGACAACATATGTCAGAACCCCTTGTTCACTTATATTTCAGCATGATGTGGGAAAATAAGTATAAAAAGTCTTACTCTATGATATGTGACCTATTCTTGGCTCGTCTTTGTTTCCTAATCTTTCGCTAAGAATGTCCAAGGTTATCAAAACAAGCAAAGAAGATGTTACTTATCAGGAATTGATATATTGAAGAGAAACATACATACATTAGAATTTTTGGAGCAACTGGCTCCCCTCACTTGTTACCCGCATATGTTCCTGACAAGGTGGTCCTAGGGGAAATTTGTTACCAAACCATTTTCAAGGGTTCAATGCTTCCTTGGTCAAAGACAAAAAAAGAGTTTTCATTCCCTGTGGTTTTCAGCTTGGATATTACTTTGTCAAGGACACTCCACAGGCTAGGCAGGAGGGTTTACGTCATGTGGAATACAAATTAGACCCTAGAAGGTACAATAGGCATGACCACAAGGGTTTGGTGCTCAAGCATGCTGAGCAAGTTCTTATCATTAGCCTTACGCCCACGAAAAATGGGAAGAGGTATGTATTGAAGATGCACAAAATTGGGCTCAAATCTTAGGAAGAAAAGCTACTCCTAATCTCACGATCTTCAAGTCCCTTTCTCTAGATGAACATATAGAAGTTATGACTCAGGGGGTTAAAGTTGAAAGAGAGGCAGAGGGGGCTAGAAGAGTTGAAGAAATTCGGCTGAAGGAAGACACTGAGTGCCAGGACATCAAAGAAGAGAAAAATAGTGCAGCCCGAGAATGGGAGCTTAAACAAAAAATCGAGCAGTTGCACAGGAAACAAGAGCAAAGAAAGAAAGACCAAGTAGAGAAAGATAAGCAAGGGTTAGAAAAGGATTACTAGGGAGTGCAGGGATTTTTGAGGCAACAAGAAGAGGAAAAGAAAGCCTAGGCTTTACTGAAAAAGAAAGAAGAGGAGAAGAAAGAAGAAGAGTTGAAGACACAACAAGAAATAGAGAAAGCCAAGGAGATGGAGAAAGCACCACAACCTACAGAAAAACCTACTGATCAGTCAATAGATGCTCATCCTGCAGAAATCCCTCCTCAAAATATAATAGATTTAACACAGGATGATGAGGAGGAGGTAGTAAAGACAGAGGTCCCAATAGAGAATGAATCCAATCTAAGTGTTGAAAAAACATCTCAAGATCCAAACGCCGAAAGAGAAACTCAAGAACCAGCGGGAGAAGCAGCCCATGAACCTTCTGAAGGATCAACAACAAGAGGCAGTTGACATAACCCCAGAGTTAGAAAAGAACGAAGAGGCTAGCAAAACTCCTAAGTCGAAAAACAATAAGGGGAAACTGCATCTGAAACAACTAGGAGGACACAAAACCCTATTCAAACTACAAATGATGAAATTGATATACCATTAGTGGCTCACGTACCAGTCAAAGACCAACTGCATACAAGTCCAATAGCAGAAAAGTAAGGTGACCAACCATGCAAAGATCAAAGTGCAGACATGGGGGTAGAACTAGTTGAAAAGCAAGCAAAAACGGTAGAAAAAGATAAGGCACCGATCATGGGGCATTTTCATACACCAAGGAGTTCAGAAAACATCTTGTCCTGGGGAGATC
The DNA here is from genome assembly GCA_009831015.1 of Picea engelmannii. NCBI lineage: Eukaryota > Viridiplantae > Streptophyta > Pinopsida > Pinales > Pinaceae > Picea > Picea engelmannii. The sequence continues at coordinate 106,440 of ML802736.1, read as the reverse complement.
AACCAATTCGAGAACCATTCGACGAGGTTGTTGATGTAGAATCCATTACATATGACAAAAAGAGACAATCCATTGTGAGGAGTGTTATCCCCCATTCCTAGGGATAACTAAGGAGATGATGTCTTGAGGCCCTCACGTTGCAGACATGGTGTACCAAGAGGCCAAAGAGCAGGAAAAGTCCCCTATATCACCACAAGTCACTATTTGATAGATGGCAACAACATCCACCACACCAGTTTGGCGCACATAGGACAACAGGTCTTGATCCATGAGGTAAACAATATGATTTTGTGGAAAGTGTCATTCTAATAAATGAAGCATTTGAACATGTTGCAAAGGGTGTTTTCTTGATTTTGAAAACGTTTGCTTGGAAATTATACCTTTTGCCTCATTTCACCTTGGTGGTTGACATGTTGTCCTAGTAAAGTAGGTCTCTCTCGAGAATAGGGTTGCTACTGAGGGATCTCCTTGAAGAGTCATCATACCATCCCATCCATACTTGCCACTTTCCACATTTCTTACCCTTTTTGTTTCCTCATCTTCTGTGTTTTCGGACGTATTAACCCAAGAAGGGCTTGTACCTCATTTCATGGGAAGAGGGGCTGACAACGCGAAGGTAGATTGCAGTTGCTATAAAAGAATAAGAAATTAATCCTAAAAAGAAAGTAAACACAACAAATGAGGACCATCAAAAGTCGCTCCAAACTTGAGCTCTACCTACTCGATGCCCGCCTCGATCCCAAATTGCAAATACTAAAGCTTGAAACCTTATAAAGGAAACTAGCAAATTACAAATAAATGAAAGCAGCGATTGGAATGATGGTTGAAACAAGGTCTAGGAAAAATGCACATAAATAGTTGGTAACTCAAGAGCAAGCACACCCTCTACAAAGGCACCCATAAATGAGACAATATGAGCCCTTGTATGTCAAGAAACCTCATGCCTGGAAGTTACACCCCCATCCACCTCATACTCTTTACATGACTTAGAGAGTATCTGTTAGAATTAGGGAAGTAAACTAGAAAATTACAGTCTTTTAAATTTTCAGTTATATAGAACAACAATAAATTAAACCTTAAAACAGTAAAACAATACAATAGGAGATCTGAACTATAGAGAGCTAGATAGTTAAATCTGAACTTAGGAAATCTAATCAGGAAGTGAACAGCAATTAGATTTGAACATTTAAACAAATTATGAGTGTGCACAACACTCAGATCTGAACTGTCATTTTGATTCTGATCATAAACAATGATTAGATCCAAACAAAACTATTTCTGAGCAAGATAGATAAATCTATAGGATTTCTGAATTAGATCTAGACTGATCACAACAAAACAGATTAAAACAGTAGTTCTGAGTATAGATCTAAACTAATCTCAGCATGGCCTCCACATCAGTTAAAGTTGAAGACAGACTTATAGGGGCCTCCAACTTCAATGCTTGGAAATCCAGAATAGTAAACATTCTTGAAGAGAATAAACTAGAAGAGTTGATTACTAGGGTAATTGAAGAACCCACTTCAAACACAGCTAGGGCAACATACAGAAAGAAACAAGCCAAGGCTAAGAGAATCATTTTTTATTCTGTTAAGGACAGCATGATGCCCATCATTGGTCACCTAAGGACTACCAAAGAATGTTTTGATTCTTTGGCAAACCTCTATGAAAAGAAAGCACCAACTCAAAAAAAAATATTGAAGAAACAACTACGTACTTTGAGAATGGGAAAAGATGATTCAGTTGCTACCTTCTTCTCCAAAATTGCTCACACTAAAGATCATATTATTGCAATTGGAGTTCCTGTAGATGATGATGACCTTGTGCAAACTGCTTTTGATGGACTTCCCGAGTCATGGGGAGTTTTTCTTGCATCTGTAAATGGAAGAGAAGTTCAGCCTAACTTTGACAGATTATGGCATGACTGTTTAGAAGAAGAAGGAAGACTTAAAAGTAGAAATGAGTCTTCACTTCTAAGGGATCATGCCCTTTCAGCTAAAACCAAGAAATGGAAGAAGTTCCCTCAAGCTAAAGGCAAAGGTAAGAAACCTCAAGGTAAGTTATCTCATCTCAATCCTCATTTATCTAAAGTTAAATGTTTTAACTGCAATAAGCTAGGGCATTATGCAAGAGATTGCAGGAATCCTCCCTCTCAGCAAAAAAGAAGAGGAAGATTCCAAGCCTTTGCTACTGAAGAGGCTAAACCTCAAGAGGAGCCTCAAAGAAGACAAACCAGGGTTGCCACCAAAGAGCAAGAACAACAAAAAGAATGTTATCTTATCTCAGCTCTTTCCGTCACTATTACCAAGTCAGAGGAGATTTGGTTAATAGACAGCGGTGCTTCCAGACACATGAGAGGTTTCAAACAAAACCTCGCAAACTATCAAGACAAGAAATTCAAGGCAAAGGTGGAACTGGCTGATGATGTCACCTATGACATAAAAGGATTTGGATCTACCTTGTCCTGACTTCAATCAGGTAATATCTTTCACATTGATGAAATTCTTTGTCCCTGGTCTAAAGAAAAATCTAATCTTTGCTCCAGTTTTAGAAAGTAGAGGTTACTCAATAGCTTTCTCCAAAGGGAAGGCCTTCATGTGGTCCTCAAATGAAGATATAAGCACTGCTATAACTATTGGAACTCATGGAAGTGGACTTTATAAAATTTCAGGACAGGTTGTTCAAGCCCTAGCTCACAAAACGGTAAATACCTACGAGCTTTGGCACAAAAGACTTGGACATCTCAACTACAACGCACTTCCAGGTTTGCAAAAGATGGTGACAGGTATGCCAATATTTTCTGTTGAGCATAATAGTGTTTGTAGAGGTTCTGCACTTGGTAAGAATACAAAGAAACCATATCCTCTCAGTAATAGAAAATCAAATGGCATTTTAGATCTAATTCATTCTGATCTTTGTGGGCCCATGACTGCAACATCTATGAATGGTTGTATTTACTATATCATTTTTATTGATGATTGTTCTCGTAAAACTTGGATTTATTTCTTAAAAACTAAAGATGAATCTTTTAGCAGATTTCAAGATTTCAAGAATCTTGTTGAAAATCAAACAGGCGGACACATCTGAGTTTTCAAGACAGATAATGGTAAAGAATTTGACTCCTTCAAATACGATGAACTATGTCAGGCTTCTGGAATTAAGAGGGAGCTAAATGTGTCGTACAACCCCCAGTAGAATGGGGTTGCTGAAAGAAAGAATAGAACTATCTGTGAAGCAACCAGGGCCATGATGTATGACCAAAACTTACCTTTATATCTTTGAGCCGAGGCTTCCAGTACTGCAGTCTACATTCAGAATAGATGTCCGCACAAAGCCCTTGAAGCGAAAACTCCTGAAGAAGTTTTCACCGGAATTAAGCCCTCAGTTGATCACTTGAGAATCTTTGGCAGTCCAGTCTATACTCACATCCCAAAAGAGAAGAGGACTAAGCTAGAGCCCTCCAAAAAGAAAAGAACTTTTATGGGATACAGTGAAACCTCAAAAGCTTACAGGATTTATATCCCAGGTCAAAAGTTCATCGAAGTAAGCAGAGACGTGACTTTTCATGAAGAGGCAGCTTTTCATTGGGCCAGAGAACTTCCTTGTGGTTCAGAGGAGCAGGAAGCTCCACCACTTGATTTGTCAGATTCTCCTCTTCCAGATGAGCAGAGGGAGGAAACCTCAGAACTTCCAGGGGATTCCTCAATGGATGCTATTGAGTTTCCAATGGAGATACCTCCTATTAAAAGGAAACCAGTCTGGTGCCAGGAAATACTAAAGGAAGCATAAAAGCATTCAGCACCTAAGGGCACTTTCAAAGAAAGCAATAAACCAGTTAAGTACTACGGCCTTATAGCTAAATTGAATCTTGTGATTGATTCAGAACCTTCCACATTTGAAGTGTCGGAAGATGCTATGATAGAAGAATATGAATCAATT